>CM075722.1:0-132252 GCA_037974335.1 Prionace glauca | reverse complement strand
TCACGTGCTCACTGTGTTGAGTATTTTCCATCGCTTGCCATTTTTATTGCGGAACAGCTTCAGGGGTTGTCGATTTAACCCTTGCTACGCCACACAAATTAGTCACAGAGGTTTACAGCATGGCTCTTCGGTCCAACTTTCCACGCCACTCTTGCTTTTTAAACCTCTAAGCTAGTCCCAATTGCCCGCAGTTGGCCCAAATCCCTCTACACCCATCTTACCCATGTAACTGTCTAAACCTTTTTTAAAAGACAAAATTGTACCTACCTCTGGTAGCTTGTTCCAGACACTCACTATTCTCTGTGTGAAAAAATTGCCCCTCTGGACACTTTTGTATCTCTCCCCTCTCACTTTAAACCTATACCCTCTAGTTTTAGAACATAGAACATAGAACATTACAGCGCAGAACAGGCCCTTCGGCCCACAATGTTGCGCCGACCAGTTAAAAAACAATGACCCTCTAACCTAAATCAATACCTTTTCGTCCATAAACCTATCCACAGATCTCTTAAACGCCCCCAAACTAGGCGCATTTACAACTGCAGCTGGCAGGGCATTCCAGTCCCTCACCACCCTCTGTGTGAAAAAATTGCCCCTCTGGTCACTTTTGTATCTCTCCCCTCTCACCTTAAACCTCTGCCCTCTAGTTTTAGACTCCCCTACCTTTGGGAAAAGACATTGACTATCTAGCTGATCTGTGTCCCTCATTATTTTATAGAGCTCTATAAGATCACCCCTCAGCCTCCTACGCTCCGGAGAAAAAAGTCCCAGTCTATCCAGCCTCTCCTTATAACTCAATCCATCAAGTCCCGGTAGCATCCTGGTTATCTTTCCTGTACTCTTTCTAGTTTAATAATATCCTTTCTATAATAAGGTGACCAGAATTGTACACAGTATTCCAAGTGTGGCCTTACCAATGTCTTGTACAACTTCAACAAGACGTCCCAACTCCTGTATTCAATGTTCTGACCAATGAAACCAAGCATGCCGAATGCCTTCTTCACCACTCTGTCCACCTGTGACTCCACTTTCAAGGAGCCTATGAACATGTACCCCTAGATCTCTTTGTTCTGTAACTCTCCCCAACACCCTACCATTAACTGAGTAAGTCCTGCCCTGGTTCAATCTACCAAAATGCATCACCTCACATTTATCTAAATTAAACTTAATCTGCCATTTGTCAGCCCACTGGCCCAATTGATCAAAACCCCATTGCAATTGGAGATAACTTTCTTCACTGTCCACTATGCCACCAATCTTGGTGTCATCTACAAACTTACTAACCATGTCTCCTATGTTCTCAATGACAAGTAACAATGGACCTAGCACTGATCCCTGAGGCACACTGCTGGTCACAGGCCTCCAGTTTGACAAGGATATAGGTGTCCTTGTTATGTAGGTGTTCCAGGGTTGAGTGTAAGGACAGGGAGATGGTGTCTGCTGTGGACCTGTTGCAGCTGTGAGCAAACTGTACTGGATCCAGGGAGTCCGGGAGGCTGGAATTGATTCATGCCATGACTAACCTTTTGAAGCATTTCATAATGATAAATGAAGATAAGTGTAGACTCAAGTGAAGGTGCTAAACTGGGGGAAGGGTAATTACAATAATATTAGGCTGGAACTGAAGAATGTAGATTGGGGGCAGATCTTTGAAGGCAAATCAACATCTGGCATGTAGGGGGCTTTCAAGTGTAAGTTGATAGGGATTCAGGACCGGCACATTCCTGGATGTGGATATGATAGTGAGTTTTAAGGGGCATCTTGACAAATCCATGAATAGGATGGGAATAGAGGGATATGGTCCCCGGAAGGGTAGGGGGTTTTAGTTCAGTCGGGGGCAGCATGGTCAGTACAGGCTTGGAGGGGCCGAGGGGCCTGTTCCTGTGCTGGGATTTTCTGTGTTCTTTGTGGGGAGTGGGAGGGGGTTTGTCTCCTCAGTGTGCACTAGGAGATCGGGGGGCCCGAGTGCTCTTTACCCGGCGTACATAGGCTCCTGACTCCACCCCCCCCCCCCCCCCCCCCCCCCCCCCCCCCAGCATGACTGGTGTGAATCTCACTGCTGGTGAAGTGTGGGAAGATTCACCCGAATAACTGGGCTGAAAGATTCCCATTTCCCCATTGATTGGTGAACTGGTGCCCGTGTACTGACCTGTGTCCATATGGAGTGTCTCGGTGTTAATCCCTGGCTCCATGTTGATTTGATTCTATGTCGCAATCTTCTCCACTCTCTCTCTTGTTGATTTGACTGAGTTTCAGTTCCCGTTGTGTTTGATTGCGTGTCATCCTCTCTCTCTGGGCTGTGTCCACTCGAGCCTCTCACCTGTCTAACTCCACCTTCTTCACAAACACAAAGCCACATGCAAATCCTGCATGTTCCCTCAACCCTTCACCTCATCATCCTGATACAAATCTAGCTGCAGGATTTCTGGCCTAGTTTTACTGTGAGATTGCTGAATACACCTCAGCTTTTCCCCAAAATTCTCTCAGTGTTTACAAGGAAACAAAGCTTCCAATTAATCTCGGCAAATTCTGTCCTGTGAACCCAGAAGATTGGGACACATCTTTACTTCAGTCTCTGATGGAGCTGAGTGAGTTTGGGACGGTTTCCATCCAGTGGAGACAGGGCAGCTGTGAATGGGACTTTCTGACCTTGTTGTGCCCACTGCAGATCACCCCAAACCTGGAAATCAGCCGAAAAATCCATCTCACACCCAATGTTTAACAATTGTTCCATTCCCTTTCCAATGATTCAACCCAATCCTGCTCGGAAAGGCTGCATTTAACATATTTAAATATGCAAAGCTTGTCCGATGCCAGATTCTCCCAGCTCCCTGACTCTCGGGCACGGGGGGGGAGTGAGGAGAATGAAGGGGGACCCATTGGGAGGACCCCAATGCTGGTGGTGTTTTGGGGAGGAGGTACTGTTGATGAGGGGGAGGAGGATGTCTGTGGGAGTGGGGGGAAGGGGTGGGGGGGGGTGTGCGCTGTGAGATCGGACCACTCTTCCCGGACGGTCGATTTGTAGCCAGACTGACCGCTCTCCCACAGTGGGGTCATCGCTGGACAGACCAGCACCGATTATTCCGGGTTCCTCACCGTTCTGAGTCTTGCTGAAATCTTATCACCTCTCTGTGTCGATTAGCTGCCAGGAGGTAACATAAAACAAATCCAACTCATGCCCTGCACCAACCGGTTTGTGATCATCTCATCTCCCTTTCTTACTGCCACAAACCATCTCAAACCCAAAACCAGCCTGAGCTTTCTGAGTGTGAGTTCTTGGTGAGTTTGACGGGCGATCCCCCCCCCCCGCCCCGGATACTCGGCACCTCTCTGGTCTGATGACGCAGTGATGTGAGTCAAGGCCTGATCACCAACCCCCAGGATACAGGGATGCCTGGGGTCCCAGCCACTGCCATAGTGTGGGCTGGGCTGTGGGGGGTGGGTTCAGGTACACGGCTTTCAGGGGGCTCGTGCTGGTCTGAAGGTCCTCATTTGGGGGTTGGGGGTCAGCGCTGGGTCAGAGGTCAGTGCTGGGTCAGAGGTCAGTGCTGGGTCAGAGGTCAGTGCTGGGTCAGAGGTCAGTGCTGGGTCGGGAGTCGGCGCTGGGTCAGAGGTCAGTGCTGGGTTAGGGGTCAGCGCTGGGTCAGAGGTCAGTGCTGGGTCAGAGGTCAGTGCTGGGTCGAGGGTCAGCGCTGGGTCAGAGGTCAGTGCTGGGTTGGGGGTCCACGCTGGGTCAGAGGTCAGTGCTGGGTCAGAGGTCAGTGCTGGGTCGGGGGTCAGTGCTGGGTCGGGGGTCGGCGCTGGGTCAGAGGTCAGTGCTGGGTCGGGGGTCAGCGCTGGGTCAGAGGTCAGTGCTGGGTCGGGGGTCGGCACTGGGCTGGGGGCTCCAGCTGCTCACATTCCCCTTACCCAGTGAACCACAACCCTGAGGCTGTCAATGAGGTCAACTCCCAACCTCACTGACACCGCTGAGGAGGAGGAGGGGGAACGGAGGGGGAGGAGGGGGAGGAGGAGGGGGAAAGGAGGGGGAGGAGGGGGGAAAGGAGGGGGAGGAGGAGGAGGGGGAATGGAGGGGGAGGAGGGGGAATGGAGGGGGAGGAGGAGGAGGGGGAATGGAGGGGGATGAGGAGGGGGAATGGAGGGGGAGGAGGGGGAGGAGGAGGGGGAAAGGAGGGGGAGGAGGAGGAGGGGGAATGGAGGGGGAGGAGGAGGAGGGGGAATGGAGGGGGATGAGGAGGACGGGGAATGGAGGGGGAGGAGGAGGGGGAATGGAGGCGGAAGGGGAGGAGGAGGGGGAAATGAGGGGGAGGGGGAGGGGGAATGGAGGGGGAGGAGTGGGAGGAGGGGGAGGGGGAATGGAGGGGGATGAGGAGGAGGGGGGAATGGAGGGGGAGGAGGAGGAGGGGGAATGGAGGAGGAGGAGGGGGAGGGGGAATGGAGGCGGAAGGGGAGGAGGGGGAAAGGAGGGGGAGGGGGAGGGGAATGGAGGGGGAGGAGGAGGAGGGGGAATGGAGGGGTAGGAGGAGGGGGAGGGGGAATGGAGGCGGAAGGGGAGGAGGAGGGGGAAAGGAGGGGGAGGGGGAATGGAGGGGGAGGAGGAGGAATGGAGGGGGAGGAGGAGGGGGAGGGGGAGTGGGAAAGGAGGGGGAGGAGGAGGGGGAAAGGAGGGGGAGGAGGAGGAGGGGGAATGGAGGGGGATGAGGAGGACGGGGAATGGAGGGGGAGGAGGAGGGGGAATGGAGGCGGAAGGGGAGGAGGGGAAAGGAGGGGGAGGGGAAATGGAGGGGGAGGAGGAATGGAGGGGGAGGAGGAGGAGGAGTGGGCGGAGGGGGAGGAGGGGGAGGGGGAATGGAGGGGGATGAGGAGGAGGGGGAATGGAGGGGGAGGAGAAGGAGGGGGCGGGGGAGGAGGAGGGGGAATGGAGGGGGAGGAGAAGGAGGGGCGGGGAGGAGGAGGGGGAATGGAGGAGGAGGAGGAGGGGGAGGGGGATTGGAGGGGGTGGAGGAGGGGGGAGGAGGAGGAGGAGGGGGGGAGGGGGAGGGGGAATGGAGGGGGAGGAGGAGAAGGAGGGGGAATGGAGGAGGAGGAGGAGGGGGAATGGAGGGGGAGGAGGAGGAGGAGGGGAATGGAGGCGGAAGGGGAGGAGGAGGGGGAAAGGAAGGGGAGGGGAGGGGGAATGGAGGGGGAGGAGGAGGAGGGGGAATGGAGGGGGAGGAGGAGGGGGAGGGGGAATGGAGGCGGAAGGGGAGGAGGAGGGGAAAGGAGGGGGAGGGGAAATGGAGGGGGAGGAGGAGGAATGGAGGGGGAGGAGGAGGGGGAAAGGAGGGGGAGGAGGAGGAGGGGGAATGGAGGGGGAGGAGGAGGAGGGGGAATGGAGGGGGATGAGGAGGACGGGGAATGGAGGGGGAGGAGGAGGGGAATGGAGGCGGAAGGGGAGGAGGAGGGGGAAATGAGGGGGAGGGGGAGGGGGAATGGAGGGGGAGGAGTGGGAGGAGGGGGAGGGGGAATGGAGGGGGATGAGGAGGAGGGGGAATGGAGGGGGAGGAGGAGGAGGGGGGAGGAGGGGAGGGGGAATGGAGGCGGAAGGGGAGGAGGAGGGGGAAAGGAGGGGGAGGGTGAGGGGGAATGGAGGGGGAGGAGGAGGAGGGGGAATGGAGGGGTAGGAGGAGGGGGAGGGGGAATGGAGGCAGAAGGGGAGGAGGAGGGGAAAGGAGGGGGAGGGAGAGGGGGAATGAGGGGGAGGAGGAGGAATGGAGGGGGAGGAGGAGGGGGAGGGGGAGTGGGAAAGGAGGGGGAGGAGGAGGGGGGAAAGGAGGGGGAGGAGGAGGAGGGGGATGGAGGGGGATGAGGAGGACGGGGAATGGAGGGGGAGGAGGAGGGGGAATGGAGGCGGAAGGGAGGAGGAGGGGGAAAGGAGGGGGAGGGGAAATGGAGGGGGAGGAGGAGGAGGAGTGGGCGGAGGGGGAGGAGGGGGAGGGGGAATGGAGGGGGATGAGGAGGAGGGGGAATGGAGGGAGAGGAGAAGGAGGGGGCGGGGGAGGAGGAGGGGAATGGAGGGGAGGAGAAGGAGGGGGGCGGGGAGGAGGAGGGGGAATGGAGGAGGAGGAGGAGGGGGAGGGGGGATTGGAGGGGGTGGAGGAGGGGGGGAGGAAGAGGAGGAGGGGGGGAGGGGGAGGGGGAATGGAGGGGGAGGAGGAGAAGGAGGGGGAATGGAGGCGGAAGTGGAGGAGGAGGGGGAAGGAGGGGGAGGGGGAATGGAGGGGGAGGAGGAGGAGGGGGAATGGAGGAGGAGGAGGGGGAATGGAGGGGGAGGAGGAGGAGGAGGGGGATGGAGGGAAGGGGAGGAGGAGGGGGAAAGGAAGGGGAGGGGGAAAGGAAGGGGAGGGGGAGGGGGAATGGAGGGGGAGGAGGAGGAGGGGGAATGGAGGGGGAGGAAGGAGGGGAGGGGAATGGAGGGGAGGGGAGGAGGAGGGGAGGAGGGGGGAGGAGGGGGAAGGAGGGAGGAGGAGGGAGGAGGGGATGGAGGGGGAGGAGGAATGGAGGGGGAGGAGGAATGGAGGGGGAGGAGGGGGAGGGAGTGGGAAAGGAGGGGGAGGAGGATGGGGAATGGAGGCGGAAGGGGAGGAGGAGGGGGATGGAGGAGGGGGAATGGAGGCGGAAGGGGAGGGAGGAGGGGGAAGGAGGGGGAGGGGGAGGAGGGAATGGAGGGGAGGAGGGGAGGAGGCGGAGGGGAATGGAGGGGGATGGAGGAGGAGGGAATGGAGGGGGAGGAGGAGGGGGGAGGAGGAGGGGGGAGGAGGAGGGAGGGAGGGAATGGAGGGGGAGGAGGGGAAGGAGGGTGAATGGAGGCGGGAAGGGAGGAGGAGGGGGAAAGGAGGGGAGGGAGAGGCGGAATGGAGGGAAGGAGGAGGGGGAGGAGGGGGAGGGGGAATGGAGGGGGATGAGGAGGAGGGGGAGCAGGAGGGGGAATGGAGGCGGAAGGGGAGGAGGAGGGGGAAAGGAGGGGGCGGGGGAATGGAGGGGGAGGAGGAGGAGGAGAATGGAGGGGGATGAGGAGGAGGGGGAATGGAGGGGTAGGAGGAGGAGGGGATGAGGGGCGGGGGAGGAGGAGTGGGAATGGAGGAGGAGGAGGGGAAATGGAGGGGGAGGAGGAGGAGGAGGAGGGGGAATGGAGGGGGAGGAGGAGGGGAATGGAGGGGAGGAGGAGGGGGAGGGGGAATGGAGGCGGAAGGGGAGGAGGAGGGGGAAAGGAGGGGGGGGGAATGGAGGGGGAGGAGGAGGAGGAGGAGGAGGAATGGAGGGGGAGGAGGAGGGGGAGTGGAAAGGAGGAGGAGGAGGGGAATGGAGGCGGAAGGGGAGGAGGGAGGGGGGAAAGGAGGGGAAGGGGAGGAGGAGGGGGAAAGGAGGGGAGGAGGAGGGGGAATGGAGGGGGAGGAGGAGGGGGAATGGAAGGGGAGGAGGAGGAGGAGGAGGGGAGGAGGGGGAGGGGGCGGGGGAGGAGGAGGGGGAATGGAGGGGAGGAGGAGGAGGAGGGGAGGAGAGGAGGGGGCGGGGGAGGAGGAGGGGGAATGGAGGAGAGATCATGGCAAAGTCCAGCAGGGCAGGACAATGGCTCGTTCGGGAGAGTGAGGAGGTTATAGATAGGAGCTATTAAACAAGTAGTCACACCAGGGCAACGGGATGAGGGCAAGTGGGTAACTATTAGGAAGGGGAAAACACGGGTGATGGAGAGCACACCGGTGGATGTCCCCCTTCAAAATAAGTACTCCGGCCTGAGTACTACTACGGGGGACAGCTCATCTGAGGGAGGAAGCGGTGGCCAGGTCTCTGGAGCTGAGCCAGTGAGCCAAAAAATCAAAAGAGAGAGCAGAAAGGTAGTGTTAATAGGGGACTCCACAGTGAGGGGGGCGGACAGGCGTTTTTGTGGACGTAGACGGGAGTCGCGGATGGTGGTTTGTCTCCCTGGGGCTGGGATTCGGGATGTCTCTGGGCGTGTCCCAGACATCCTGAAAGGGGAGGGTGAGGAACCAGAGGTTGTAGTACATATAGGTACTACTGATGTAGGCAAGAAGAGGGAGGCACTCGTGAAAAGGGACTATAGGGAACTGGGTATGCAGCTGAAGAAGAGAAAAGCGAAGGTAGTAATCTCAGGATTGCTGCCTGTGCCACGGGAGAATGAGGGAAGAAATGAAATGAGGTGGAGGATGAATGTGTGGCTGAGGGACTGGTGTAGAGGGCAGGGATTTCGGTTCCTAGATCACTGGGACCTCTTTAGGGGTAGGTGGGACCTGTATAGTAAGGACGGGTGGCACTTAAATACCAGGGGGACTAATATCTTGGTGGGAAGATTGGCTAAGGCTACTGGGGGGACTTTAAACTAGAAAGGATGGGGGGAGGGAACTGTGATGGGGAGACTGGGACGGAGGAGGTTCGCTCCCAGGTAGGGGAGGACCGTAGGCAGTATGGGAGGGAGGTTAGACAGGCGGTGGAGATGGGAAATGCCCAGACTGAGGGGCTGAAGTGTATATATTTTAATGCAAGGAGTATAGTAAATAAGGTAGATGAGCTTAGGGCGTGGATTGCTGCTTGGGAATGTGATGTGGTGGCCATTACGGAGACTTGGATGTCTCAGGGACAGGACTGGGTACTTCAGGTGCCAGGTTTCAGATGTTTCAGGAAGGACAGGGAGGCTGGCAGAAGAGGTGGTGGAGTGGCACTGTTAATAAGGGACAGTGTCATGGCTGCAGAGAAAGAGGATGCTGTGGAGGGACTTTCTATAGAATCTCTGTGGGTGGAAGTTACGAACAGCAAAGGGTCGAAAACTTTGCTGGGTGTATTCTATAGGCCGCCCAATAGTGACAGGGAAGTTGAAGTGCAGATAGGGAACCAGATTCTGGAGAAATGTATTGAAAACAGAGTTGTCGTGATGGGAGACTTCAATTTCCCAAACATCGACTGGAATATCCCTAGAGTAAGGGGTTTGAACCATAGAACCCTACAGTGCAGAAACAGGCCCTTCGGCCCATCGAGTCTGCACCGAACACAATCCCACCCAGATCCTATCCCATATCCCTACACATTTATCTGCTAATCCCTCTAACCTACACATCCCAGGACACGAAGGGGCAATTTTAGCATAGCCAATGAACCAAACTGCACATCTTTGGACTGTGGGAGGAAACCGGAGCACCCGGAGAAAACCCACGCAGACACGAGGAGAATGTGCAAACTCCACACAGGCAGTGACCCGAGCCAGGAATCGAACCCAGGACCCTGGAGCTGTGAAGCAGCAGTGCTAACCACTGTGCTACCGTGCCGCCCTACCGTTTGGATGGGGAGGAGTTTGTTAGGTGTGTTCAGGAAGGTTTCCTGACACAGTATGTGGATAAGCCTACGAGGGGAGAGGCTGTACTTGACGTGGTGCTGGCGAATGAACCAGGACAGGTGATGGATCTCTCGGTAGGAGAGCATCTTGGGAATGGTGACCATAATTCTATCTCCTTCACAATTGCATTGGAACGAGATAGGATCAGGCAGGCTAGGAAGGTGTTTGTCTGGAGTAAGGGGAGATACGAAGAAGTCAGGAAGTTACTTGGACAAATAAACTGGAAGGAGGCATTCTTAGGGAAGAGTACCGAAGGAAGGTGGCGGATATTCAAGGAATGTTTGTCTGGAGCTCTGAATGACAACGTTCCGATGAGACAAGGGGGTTTTGGTAGGTCGCGGGAACTGTGGTGCACGAAGGCTGTGTTGAACCTAGTCAGGAGGAAAAGGAAGGTGTACAAAAGGTTCAGGGAACTAGGAGAGGTTAAGGATCTTGAGGAGTATAAGGACTGTAGAAAGGAGCTTAAAAGGGAAATTAGGAGAGCCAGAAGGGGTCATGAGAAGACCTTGGCGGGTAAGATTAAGGAAAATCCCAAGGCCTTCTATAAATATGTGAAAGGTAAAAGGGTGAGAAGGGAAAGGATAGGACCTGTAAAAGGTGAAGGGGGAAAGGTTTGTGTGGAACCAGAAGAAATGGCGGAGGTGCTTAATGAGTACTTTGCCTCAGTATTCACAGTGGAAGCTGATCTGGGAGATTTTGTTACGGATTTGCAGCAGATGGAAAAGATTGAGTACGTGGACATTAAGGAGGAGGATGTGTTAGAACTTTTGAATTCTGTCAAAATAGATAAGTCGCCGGGACCAGATGGGATGTACCCCAGGATACTGTGGGAGGCCAGGGAAGTGATTGCAGAGCCCTTGGCGATGATCTTTGCGTCGTCAATGGAGACGGGAGAGGTTCTGGAAGATTGGAGGATTGCGGATGTAGTCCCTATTTTCAAGAAAGGGAACAGAGATAGCCCGGGAAATTACCGACCGGTGAGTCTGACCTCAGTGGTTGGTAAGCTGATGGAGAGGCTTCTGAGGGATAAGATTTACGAACATTTGGAGAGGTTTGACATGATCAGGAATAGTCAGCATGGATTTGTCAAGGGCAGGTCGTGCCTTACAAGCCTAGTTGAGTTCTTCGATAATGTGACTGAACACATTGACGAAGGAAGTGCTGTGGATGTAGTGTACATGGACTTCAGCAAGGTGTTTGATAAGATCCCCCATGCAAGACTTCTTGAGAAGGTGAGAGGGCATGGGATCCAAGGGCCTTTGGCCTTGTGGATCCAGAACTGGCTTGCCTGCAGAAGGCAGAGAGTGGTTGTGGATGGGTCTTTTTCGGAATGGAGGTCAGTCACCAGTGGAATGCCCCAGGGATCTGTTCTGGGACCCTTGCTGTTTGTCATTTTCATAAATGACCTGGATGAGTAAGTGGAGGGAGGGGTTAGCAAGTTCGCTGATGACACGAAGGTCGGTGGTGTTGTGGATGGTCTGGAAGGATGTCAAAAGTTGCAGCAGGACATAGATAGGATGCAGGAATGGGCGGAGAAGTGGCAGATGGACTTCAACGCGGATAAATGTGTAGTCGTCCATTTCGGCAGAACCAACGGGATGAATGAGTACACTATCAAGGGCAGGAGTCTGAGTAGTGTTGAAGAGCAGAAGGATCTAGGGGTCCGGGTCCACAGGACTCTTAAATCGGCCTCGCAGGGAGACTTAGACAGGTTGCAGAGCTGGGCCGAGAGGTGGCGTATGGAGTTTAATGTGGAGAAGTGTGAGGTAATTCAGTTTGGTAGGAATAACAGATGTGTTGAGTATAGGGCTAACGGGAGGACTTTGAATAGTGTGGATGAGCAGAGGGATCTAGGTGTATGTGTACATAGATCCCTGAAAGTTGGAAATCAAGTAGATAAGGTTGTTAAGAAGGCATACGGTGTCTTGGCGTTTATTGGTAGGGGGATTGAATTTAGGAGTCGCAGCGTTATGTTGCAACTGTACACAACTCTGGTGCGGCCGCACTTGGAGTACTGTGTGCAGTTCTGGTCCCCACATTACAGGAAGGATGTGGAGGCTTTGGAGAGGGTGCAGAGGAGGTTTACTAGGATGTTGCCTGGTATGGAGGGGAGGTCCTATGAGGAGAGACTGAGAGATTTGGGGTTGTTTTCACTGGAAAGAAGGAGACTGCGACGGGATCTTATTGAAACATATAAGATGATTAGAGGTTTAGACAGGGCAGATAGTGATAGCCTTTTTCCTCGGATGGAGAAAGCTCGCACGAGGGGGCACGACTTTAAATTAAGGGGGGGTAGTTATAGGACTGATGTCAGGGGTAGGTTCTTTACCCAGAGGGTGGTGAGGGACTGGAATGCCCTGCCTGCTGCAGTTGTAAATGCGCCTAGTTTGGGGGCGTTTAAGAGATCTGTGGATAGGTTTATGGACGAAAAGGGATTGGTTTAGGCTAGTGGGTCATTGTTTTGTAACTGGTCGGCGCAACATCGTGGGCCGAAGGGCCTGTTCTGCGCTGTAATGTTCTATGTTCTATGTTCTAGGTGGAGGATGTGGTCAAGAAGGCGTATGGTATACTGGCCTTCATTAATCGAGGGATTGAGTTTAGGAGTCGGGAGGTAATGCTGCAACTTTACAGGACCCTTGTCAGGCCTCATTTGGAGTACTGTGCGCAGTTCTGGTCGCCTCACTATAGGAAAGACGTAGAAGCTATTGAAAGGGTACAGAGGAGATTTACAAGGATGTTGCCTGGACTGGGAGGCATGTCTTATGAAGATAGGTTGAGGGAGCTGGGACTCTTTTCCCTGGAGAGGCGAAGGTTGAGAGGCGACCTGATAGAAGTTTATAAAATGTTGAGAGGAATGGATAGGGTGGACTCTCAGAGGCTATTTCCCCGGGTTGAAATGGTCGCTACGAGAGGACACAGGTTTAAGGTGCGGGGAGGGAAGTACAGAGGTGATGTTAGGGGTAAGTTTTTCACTCAGAGGGTGGTGAGTGAATGGAATCAGCTGCCGTCGTCGGTGGTGGAGGCGAACTCGCTGGGGTTTTTAAAAGACTTCTGGATGAGTATATGGGGTTTAATGAGATTGGGGGTTATAGATAGGTCTATAGATTGGTGGGGTTGATGCGATCGGCGCAACTCGAGGGCCGAAGGGCCTGTTTGTGCTGTAATATTCTGTGTAAAGATGAAGGCATGTAAAATCATCGGCTCCAACAAATCCCTCCCTGATGAGCTCAATACATTCTATGCCTGATTTGAGGAGATCAGCGAGAGGATGCCCCCAACCCTGGAAGCCCTGGATGAACTTCTATCTGGGGTCACCATTACAGATATCAGAGCAGCTTTCTCAAAGGTCAACCCACAGGAAGTGACTGGGGTACCCGGACAAACACTCAGATCCTGTGTGGATCAGCTGGTGGGGGGATTCACAGATATCTCCAACCTGAGGTCCCTATCTGCTTCAAGAAGACGACCATTATCCCGATACCTAAGGAAACCCAGGCAGTGTGGCCTTAATAACTATCGACCAGTGGCTCTGACACCCATCATTATGAAGTGCTTCGAAAGGTTAGTCACGGCACAAATCAATTCCAGCCTCCCGGACTACCTGGATCCACTACAGTTTACCGAGCACCGCAACAGGTCCACAGCAGACACCTTCTCCGACCCTGCACTCAACCCTGGAACACCTAAATAACAAGGACACCTAGTCAGGCTCCTATTTATTGACTACAGCTCAGCCTTCACCACCATTATTCCCACAAAACTCATCTCCAAACTCTGTGGCGTGGGCCTCAGCACCTCCCCCTGTGACTGGATCCTGAACTTCCTAACTCACAGACCACAATCAGTAAGGATAGGCAACAACATCTCCTCCACGATCATCCTCAACACCGGTGTCCCACAAGGCTGTGTTCTCAGCCCCCTACTATACTCCTTATACACCTATGATGGTGCGGACAAATTCCCCTCCAATTCGATTTTCAGGTTTGCTGATGATAATGGGTTGGATCTCAATGATGAGACAGAGAACAGGAATGAGAGAATCTGGTGAACTGGTACGGCAACAATAATCCCTCCCTCAATGTCAACAAATCAAAGGAGATTGTCATTGACTTCAGGAATAATCTAGATGAACATGCCCCTGTCTACATCAACGGAGACGAAGTAGAAACGGTCGAGAGCTTCAAGTTTTTAGGTGCCCAGATCCCCAACAACCTGTTCTGGTCCCCCCCCCGCAGATACTATAGTTCAGAAAGCCCACCAACGCCTCTACTTTCTCAGAAGACTAAGGAAATTTGGCATGTCAGCTACAAGTCTCACCAACTTTTACAGATGCCCCATAGAAAGCATTCTTTCTGGTTGTAGCACAGTTTGGTATGGGCTCCTGCTCTGCCCAAGACCTCAAAGAACGACAAAAGGTCGTGAATGTAGCCCAATCCATCACACAAACCAGCCTTCCACCCACTGACTCTGTCTACACTTATGTTGCCTCAGGAAAGCAGCCGGCATAATTAAGGACCCCACACACCCCGGACATTCTCTCTTCCACCTTCTTCCATTGGGGAAAAGATACAAAACTCTGAGGTCCCGTACCGACCGACTCAAGAACAGCTTCTTCCCTGCTACTGTCAGACTTTTGAATAGACCTACCTTGCATTAAGTTTATCGTTCTCTACACCCTCGCTGTGATATAACAACATAAGAAATAGGAGCAGGAGTAGGCTATCTAACCCTTCGAGCCTGCCCCGCTATTCAATAAGATCATGGCTGATCTGAAGTGAACCAGTTCCACTTTCCCGCTTTTTCTGAACGTGACTGTAACCCTACATTCTGCGCTCTCTTTTTGTATGAACACCATGTTTTGTCTGTATAGTGCGCAATAAACAATACTTTTCAAATTCAAATCAAATCAACTGCGACACCTCCTGCTTTTTTACTTCCTTCCCTGTCTCGACTGAAAATCCTATATCTTGGAATATTGAGCTGCTAATCCAGCCCCTCTCTCAAACATGTGTCAGAGACAGCAATCACATCATTCTCCATGTTTGTGCTTCAATTCATCTGCCTTGTTTATCAAATTCCTTGCATAAAAATAAACACCATCCAATCTTGCTCAGCTCCCTGGTACCTTGCCTGACCTATAAGCTCTATTCCTTCCAGCTCACTCGTTATCTCTTCTAATTTTGAATGTGCAGCTGCCCCTGCTGAACCTTCTCTCAGGATCCAACTCCCCTGCTGTTTAAACCCTCATGATCTGGGAATGCCGGCGTTGGACTGGCGTAAACACAGTAAAAAGTCTGACAACACCAGGTTTTAGTCCAACCGATTTATTTGATAATATTCTCACAAGCTTAAGCTTTCGAGGTTACCCTCTTCGTCAGGTGAATGGAGAAGCTTGTGAGAATATTATCAAATAAATCGGTTGGACTAAAACCTGGTGTTGTCAGACTTTTTACTGTGTTTAAACCCTCCCCAACAGCACTAGCAAACCTCCCTGCTAACACGCTGGTCCCACTTCAGTTCTCTTATCTTAATCATTATATACATAGTGAATAGCTGGGGTCCCAGCATTGATCCATATGGTACCCCAGTAGTCATTTGGAAAAAGACCTGTTTCTTCCTACTTTTTGTTTCCTGTCTGCCAACCAGTTTTCTATCCATCTCAATACACTTCCCTAACGACATGCACTTTAATTTTACACACTCATCTTTTATGTGGGACTTTGTCAAAAGCTTTCTGAAAGTCTAATTAAATCACATCCACTGGCTCCCCCTCATCAACTCTAATTGTTACATCCTCAAAGATTTCCAGTAGATTTGTCAAGTATGATTTCCCTTCTGTAAATCCATGCTGACTCTGTTCAATCTTACTACTGGACTCCAAGTGTTTTGAGAATGGACTCGAGAATTTTCCCCACAGAAGGCTGACTGGTATATAATTCTGTTTTCCACCTCTCTTTTTATGTGGTCGGGTTACATTAGAATCATAGAATTCCGACAATGCAGAAAGAGACTATTTGGCCCATCGAGATTACACTGACTCTCTGAATGACCATCCCAGCCAGCCCTTCCTCTATGCCCTATCTCTGTAACCCCATGCATTTACCATGACTAATCCATTTAATCTACACAGCTTGGGATACTAAGGGAGAATTTAGCATGGCTAATCCACCTAACTTGCATATCTTTGAACTGTGAGAGGAAACTCGAACACCTGGAGGAAACATGGGGAGAACATGCAAACTCTAGTCAGCCAAGGCTGGAATTAACCTGAGTCCCTGACGCTGTGAGGCAGTAGCGCTAACCACTGTGCCACCATGCTGCCCAATTTTCTTTTGAAAGATTTGACCCCTTGTTTCTGTGCTGCCTCTTTCAAGGACCAACTATTTAGTCCCACATCCCTGCTTACTCCCCACAGAACCATAGAAGAAATATTCGCTACCCTCCAATCTGCAGGGACTGTTCCAGAGTCTATAGAATCCTGGAAGATGACCACCAATGCATCCACTATTTCCAGAGCCACTTCCTTACTCTTGGATGTAGATTATCAATCCCTACGATTAAAGACAGATAAATCCCATTAGTTTCACCAACACTATTTCTCTACTAATATTGATTTCCTTCTAAATGCTGTGTTCCCCGTACTTTTCTGGTACATTATTTGTGTCCTCCTTTGTATTCAGTTGGTTTCTTTGCTCCCCATTATAAATTCCCCTGTTTCTGACTGTAAGGGGCCTACATTCGTTTTTGTTAATCTTTTTCTCTTTATATACCTATAGAAACTTTTACAATCAGTTTTTACGTTCCTTGAGAGCTTACTTTCATTCTCTATTTTCCACTTCTTAATCAATCCCTTGGTTCTCCTTTGTTGAATTTTAAACTGCTCCCAATCCTCAGGTCAACTGTTTTTTCTGGCCAATCTGTATGCTTCTCCCTTGTATCCATTACTATCTCTAATTTCTTTGATAAACCATGGATTGGCCCTCTTACCCACTTGTGCTTAAACAAAGGAGACTATAAAGGGATGAGGGAGGAGTGGCTAAGGTAGACTGGGAGCAAAAACTTTATGGTGGGACAATTAAGGAACAGTGGAGGACTTTCAAAACGATCTTTCACAGTGCTCAGCAAAAGTATATATCAGTGATAAGGAAGGAGTGTAGAAAAAGATAATCAGCCATGGATATCTAAGGAAATAAAGGAGGACATCAAATTGAAAGAAAATGCATACAAAGTGGTAAAGATTAGTGGGAACTGAGAGGGCTGAGAAATCGAACAAAGAACACTACAGCACAAACAGGCCCTTCGGCCCACAAGTTGCGCCGATCACATCCATACCTACCAATCTTTAAAGATGTGAAGTGTTCTCTTCCTGTTGGGGAACACTTCAGCGGCTACCGGCATTCATAAGAAAATAAGAACATAAGAAATAGGAGCAGGAGTAGGCCATCTAGCCCTTCGAGCCTGCCCCGCCATTCAATAAGATCATGGCTGATCTGTCGTGGCTCAGTTCCACTTTCCCGCTTTCTCCCCATAACCCTTAATCCCCTTGCCTACCAAAAACCTATCTACCCACGTCTTAAAAATATTTAGCAAGGCAGCCTCCACCACTTCAACGGGCAGAGAATTCCAGAGATTCGCCACCCTTTGAGTGAAGAAGTTCCTCCTCAACTCTGTTCTAAACCGCCCCCCCTTATCTTGAGGCTGTGCCCTCTAGTCCTGCTGTCCTTTCTGAGCGGGAAGAACATCTCCATCTCTACCCTATCCATCCCTTTCATCATCTTATACGTCTCAATAAGATCCCCCCTCTTCCTTCTAAACTCTATCTCAGCCTCTCTTCATAGCTCAACCCCCTCAACTCCAGTATCAACGTAGTGAACCTCCTCTGCACTCCGTCCAGGGCCAAAATATCCTTGCGTAAGTACGGCGACCAAAACTGCACACAGTACTCCAGCTGCGGCCTCACCAATGCCCTATACAGTTGCAGCAAGACCTCCCTACTTTTATATTCAATCCCCCTCGCTATGAAGGCCAGCATCCCATTCGTCTTCCTGACCACCTGCTGCACCTGTGGTCTCTGATCTTTAGGTAAACATTCTCCGAGGCAGCCTTCACGACACACGACAGCGCAGAGTCACTGAGCAGAGACGAATAGCCAAGTTCTGCACATGAGGACGGCCTCAATCGGGACCTTGGGTTCATGTCACACTATCTGTAACCTCCGTGACTTGCCTGGGTTTGTAAAATCTCACTAACTGTCCTGTCTGGAGACAATACACATCTCTTTAATCTGTGCTTAACCCTCTCTCCACTCACACTGTCTGTATCTTTAAGAATTGATTACCTGTAAAGACTCACATTCCAATCACCATTCTGTAAATTGAGTTTGTGTCTTTATATGTCCTGTTTGTGAACAGAACTCCCACTCACCTGACAAAGGAGCAGCGCTCCGAAAGCTCGTGGATTTTGCTACCAAATAAACTTGTTGGACTAATCCTCTGATCATCTTGTGTGCCTCTATTAAGTCACCTCTTAACCTTCTCTCTAACAAAAACAACCTCAGCAAAATTTAGGACTGAGTTGAGGAGGAACATAGAACATAGAATATTACAGCACAAACAGGCCCTTCGGCCCTCAAGTTGCGCCGATCGCATCAACCCCACCAATCTATAGACCTATCTATAACCCCCAATCCCATTAAACCCCATATACTCATCCAGAAGTCTTTTAAAAGACCCCAGCGAGTTTGCCTCCACCACCGACGACGGCAGCCGATTCCAATCACTCACCACCCTCTGAGTGAAAAACTTACCCCTAACATCACCTCTGTACTTCCCTCCCCGCACCTTAAATCTGTGTCCTCTCGTAGCGACCATTTCAACCCGGGGAAATAGCCTCTGAGAGTCCACCCTATCTATTCCTCTCAACATTTTATAAACTTCTATCAGGTCGCCTCTCAACCTTCGCCTCTCCAGGGAGAAGAGACCCAGCTCCCTCAATCTATCTTCATAAGGCATGCCTTATGAACTTCTTCACACAAAGGGTTGTGAATCTGTGGAATTCCCTGCCCAGTGAAGCAGTTGAGACTCCCTCATTGAATGTTTTTAAGGCAAGGATAAATACACTTTTGAACAGTAAAGGAATTAAGGGTTATGGTGAGCGGGTGGGTAAGTGGAGCTGAGTCCACAAAAAGATCAGCCATGATCTTATTGAAAGGCTCGAGGGGCCAGATGGCCCACTCCTGCTCCTAGTTCATATGTTCTTATACCCATTTTGTTTTTGTGCTGCAGTTCCCCCATGTGTTCCCTGAATGTTTGCCATTGCCAATCCACCGTTGTCCCTTTAAACATTTCCAAATCCATCACAGCCAACTTGTGCCTCATATTCTTATAGTTTCCTTTATAAAGATTCAGCACCCTAGTCTCCGAATCAACTACTTCACTCTCCATCTTGAATAAAAATTCTATCATGTTCTAGTCGCTCATCCCCAGGGGATCTGGTACAGCTGGATTGGAAATGATTCCCTTCTCATTACACAGTGCCCAGTCTAAGATGGCCTGCTCTCTGGTTAGTTCCTCCACATATTGGTGAAGAAAACCATCCCGTATACACTCCAGGAATTCCTCCCTTTGCCCAATCTATATACAAATTAAAATCGCCCATAATTACAGATTTTCATTTATAACATGCATCTCTAATTTCCTGTTTAATGTTATTCCCAACCACTGCAGTTTGGGGTTTATATACAACCCCCACTAAAAGAGAGAGAAGAGTACAGAGGGAGTACTGCACTGTTGGAGGGGACAGTACCAAGGGAACTCTGCAGTGTAAGAGGGGTCCATGCTGAAAGAACAGTGCTCCTGGCTTCCCCTAGTACATCAATGGGCCTGTCACAATGGAGTCCCCTGATCCGGTAGGTGCAGGATCTGTCTACCCCATACAGCAGGTGCTGGTATATAAGAAGCACCTCACTGAATCCCCACATTCAAACAACAGTTGTGTACATTTGTATCGCTTTTAATAAAGTTATTTCTAAAAAAATCACACATCAGCTGCTCTGGCATATCTTCACAAGTTCATTCTGACAAGAGATTGGTCCTCATTAACCCTGAATCAAAGATTCCACAGCACCAAGTGTTTAAAGGGAATGACACAAAGAGGAAACATCAAATACTTCACCTGCATAAAGGCCAGCAGGAATGAGGAATCAGAGAGTGATCCAAACTGAGAATGAAGCTGAACACTCTCCTGAACTCAGCAAATCACAATAGAAGTACAGCCCCCATTCATACAGGAGCCACACACTTCCTCACCCCTGACAGCTGGCTGTCCCAGATCCCCACATCCCCCAGGTTGTAATCCAAACTCCTATCCCAAAGGCACTTTCACAGAACAACTGTACTGTGTGCTAGAATGAGCCTGTCAGGATTAGTCCAGTTTATAATGGAGGCTGCAGTGGACAGAGGGAACAAGTCAGGATCAACTTGTGCAGAACTCACATGAATGCAGCAATTAGCCACTTCTCTGCAGAGTTGATTGCATAGAGTTAATAATTCACATTAAAAATCATTTTTCACATAGCAGATTTCAATATACAAAATAATTTGGTATCGTGCATGTCACAGAGCTACAGGAATCAGAGCCACTTTTCAACAGCAGTTCTGCCTGTGTCCTCTGTAATTCCCACACAAGCTGTGTGCGTACATGTATAATTCCTGCAGTCTGTCCTCTGTACATTGTGCGTTGTTGTGTGTATGGCAGGCCCTGTGTTGCGTAGCTACGGTTTGTTCTGTATTTGAAGGTTACGCAGGTTTTCCAGCCCAGTTTGACTGATGACCCCATAGCTTTGGGAATAGCTACCCCAGGCTGCTTTTGGATTTCCAGCTGCTTCCATGTTTGATGTTGTCTGGAACATCTTCTTAAAGGGTCGACTCTCTCGAGCTTGTGATTGTGGCCTAGGATTCTGCAAAACAGGAAAAGAAATGAAACTCTCCCAGTACAAGTTTCTTCCCAGAGATTTCATGAAATCAGCACAGGCCCAGGACTCAGGGCTCAGTACATGAGGAGGAGGTGTTGGCAATTCTTGAGAGTGTGAAAATAGATAAGTCCCCTGGGCCAGACGGGATTTATCCTAGGATTCTCTGGGAGGCTAGGGAGGAGATTGCAGAACCTTTGGCTTTGATCTTCATGTCGTCATTGGCTTCAGGTATAGTGCCGGAAGACTGGAGGATAGCAAATGTTGTCCCCTTGTTCAAGAAGGGGAGTAGAGACCATCCTGGGAATTATAGACCAGTGAGCCTTACTTCTGTTGTGGGCAAAGTTTTGGAAAGAATTATAAGGGATAGGATTTATAATCATCTAGAGGGAAATAAATTGATTAGGGATAGTCAACACGGTTTTGCGAAGGGTACGTCATGCCCCACAAACCTTATCGAGTTTTTTGAAAGGTGACCAAAGAGGTGGATAAGGGTAAGGCAGTTGATGTGGCGTATATGGATTTTAGCAAAGCGTTTGATAAGGTTCCCCATGGTAGGCTATTGCAGAAAATGCAGATGTATGGGATTGAGGGTGATTTAGCAGTTTGGATCAGGAATTGGCTAGCTGATAGAAGACAGAGGGTGGTGGTTGATGGGAAATATTCAACCTGGAGTTCAGTTACGAGTGGTGTTCCTCAGGGATCTGTTTTGGGGACACTGCTGTTTGTCATTTTTATAAATGACCTAGATGAGGGTGTAGAAGGATGGGTTAGTAAATTTGCTGACGACACCAGAGTCGGAGGAGTTGTAGACAGTGAGGATGGATGTTACAGTTTGCAGAGGGACAAAGATAAGCTGCAGAGCTGGACTGAGAGGTGGCAGATGGAGTTTAATACGGAAAAGTGTGAGGTGATTCACTTTGGTAAGAGTAACAGGAGTACAGAATATTGGGCTAATGGAAGGACTCTTGGTAGTGTTGACGAGCAGAGAGATCTCGGGGTACATGTGCATAGATCCCTGAAAGTTGGCATCCAGGTTGATAAGGTTATTAAGAAGGCGTGCGGTGTGTTAGCTTTTATTGGTAGAGGGGTTGAATTTCTGAGCCGTGAGGTCATGTTACAACTGTACAAAACTCTGATGCGGCCGCACTTGGAGTATTGTGTACAGTTCTGGTCACCGCATTATAAGAAAGATGTGGAGGCATTGGAAAGGGTGCAGAGGAGGTTTACCAGGATGTTGCCTGGTATGGTGGGAAGGTCTTATGAGGAAAGGCTGAGGGACTTGAGGTTATTTTCATTGGAGAGAAAAAAGTTACGAGGTGACCTGATTGAGGCATACAAGATGATCAAAGGATTGGATAGGGTGGATAGTGAGAACCTTTTACCTCGGATGGTGATGGCTAACACAAGGGGACATAGCTTTAAATTAAGGGGTGGTAATTATAGGACGGATGTCAGAGGTAGGTTCTTTACTCAGAGGGTAGTAAGGGCGTGGAATGCCCTGCCTGCAGCAGTTGTGGACTCGCCAACTTTAAGGGTGTTCAAATGGTCAGTGGATAGGAATATGGATAACATTGGAATAGTTTAGGTTAGAGGGTCATTAGATTGGTTCCACTGGTCGGTGCAACATTGAGGGCCGAAGGGCCTGTACCGCACTGTAATGTTCTAAGAACATAAGAAATAGGAGCAGGAGTAGGCCATCTAGCCCTTCAAGCCTGCCCCGCCATTCATGATTTAAACACTCTTAAGGGTTCTTCCATTTTCTGTATATTTCCAATCTGTATTAGACCTTCCAAAATGCATTATCTCACAGTCGACCCATGTTGGACGAGGTGGGCTCGAGGAGGAGTTCTTGGAATGCTGCCGGGATAATTTCCTTGAACAGTGTGTGTTGGAGCCGACGAGGGAGCGAGCTATCTTGGATCTGGTGCTATGTAATGAGGCGGGTAGAATTAGGGACCTTGCGGTGAAGGATCCTCTTGGAGAGAGTGATCATTGTATGGTGGAGTTTCTGGTGCAGATGGAGGAGGAGAAAGTGGGTTCCCAGACACGCGTCCTTTGTTTGAATAGAGGGGAGTATGGTAGGATGAGAGAAGAATTGGCGAATGTGGACTGGGGGAACGCGTTGGAAGGTAGGTCTGCTGAGGAGCAGTGGAGGATCTTTAAGGAGATCTTTCTTGGTGCTCAGCAGAAATTTATTCCGATGGTTAAAAAGGACAGTAGGAGGAGAGGTAATAAGCCATGGATAACGAAGGAGGTGAAGGAAAGTGTTAAATTAAAAGCGGAGGAGTTTAGAGTAGCTAAGAGCAGTGGGCGAGAAGAGGATTGGGAAAGGTTTAAATGTCAACAAAGATTGACAAAGAAATTGATAAAGGAGAGTAGGAGAAGCTATGAGGCTGGGCTAGCACTTAATATAAAAAAGGATAGCAAGAGTTTTTATAAATATATAAAAAGGAAGAGGCTGGCTAGGATAAACGTTGGTCCTTTAGAGGATGAGAAAGGGGAGCTAGTGGTAGGGGATAGGGATATGGCTAAGGTCTTGAATAACTTCTTTGTTTCTGTCTTCACGGAGGAGGACGTGAATAATTTGCCGGGTGTTAGCGATGGAAAGGTGGTAGGAACGGAGGGTCTTAATGACATTACTGTTACTAGAGAGGTGGTGCTCGACAGACTGGAGGGGCTGATTGTGGACAAGTCCCCAGGACCGGATGGAATGCATCCGAGGGTTCTGAAAGAAATGGCGGAGGTGATAGTGGATGCCTTGGTGGTTATTTTCCAGACGTCGCTGGATTCCGGGGAAGTGCCGGTAGATTGGAAAACGGCTAACGTTACGCCATTGTTTAAGAAGGGTGGCAGGCAAAAGGCGGGGAATTATAGGCTGGTTAGTTTAACGTCTGTGGTAGGTAAAATGTTAGAAACCGTCATTAAGGAGGAAATAGCGAGGCATCTTGAGGGGAATTGCTTGATAGGGCGGACGCAACACGGTTTCATTAAAGGGAAGTCGTGTCTGACAAATTTACTGGAGTTCTATGAGGATGTGTCTAGGGCGGTGGATGGAGGAGAGCCGGTGGATGTGGTCTTTCTGGATTTTCAGAAGGCGTTTGACAAAGTACCTCACAAGAGGTTATTGCAGAAGGTCAGGGGACATGGAGTTGGAGGTAGGGTGTTAGCGTGGATAGAGGATTGGTTGTCAAATAGGAGGCAGAGAGTGGGGGTCAATGGATGCTATTCGGATTGGCGGTTGGTGACTAGTGGGGTGCCCCAGGGGTCGGTGCTGGGGCCTCAGCTATTTACCATTTATATAGATGATCTGGAGGAGGGAACCGAGTGCAGGGTGTCGAAATTTGCTGATGACACCAAGATTGGGGGAAAGGCAAATTGTGCGGAGGGTGTGGAGAGTCTGCAGAAGGATCTAGATAGGCTGGGCGAATGGGCCAGGAAATGGCAAATGGAATTTAATGTTGGCAAGTGTGAGGTGGTCCACTTTGGTAGGAGGAATGGTAGGAAGGACTATTACTTACGGGGCGAAAAACTGCAGCAGGCGACGGTGCAGAGGGACCTCGGGGTCCTTGTGCATGAGTCGCAAAAACCCAGCTTGCAGGTGCAGCAGGTGGTCAGGAAGGCTAATGGGATGCTGGCCTTCATAGCGAAGGGGATTGAATATAAAAGTAGGGAGGTCTTGCTGCAGCTGTATAGGGCATTGGTGAGGCCGCAGCTGGAGTACTGTGTGCAGTTTTGGGCGCCGCACCTGCGCAAGGATGTTTTGGCCCTGGAGGGAGTGCAGAGGAGGTTTACTCGGCTGATACCGGAGTTGAGGGGATTGAGCTATGAGGAGAGGCTGAATAAACTAGGCTTGTACTCGTTAGAGTTTAGAAGAATGAGGGGAGATCTCATTGAGACGTATAAGATGATGAATGGGATGGATAGGATAGAGGTGGAGAGACTCTTCCCGCTCAAAAAAGACAGTAGGACTAGGGGGCACAGCCTCAAGATAAAGGGGGGGCGGTTTAGAACAGAGTTGAGGAGGAACTTCTTCACTCAAAGGGTGGTGAATCTCTGGAATTCTCTGCCCGTTGAAGTGGTGGAGGCTGCCTCGCTAAATATTTTTAAGAAACGGGTTGATGGGTTTTTGATAAGAGAAGGGATTAAGGGTTATGGGGAGAAGGCGGGAAGGTGGAGCTGAGTCACGACAGATCAGCCATGATCTTATTGAATGGCGGGGCAGGCTCGAAGGGCCAGATGGCCTACTCCTGCTCCTATTTCTTATGTTCTTATGTTCTTATTTCTCTGCCCAAGTCTCCAACTGATCTGTATCCTCTGATGGTCCTCATCACTATCTGCAAATCCACCAACCTTTGTCCGCAAATTTACTCATCAATCCAGTTACATTTTCCTCCAAATCATTTATATATATATTACAAACAGCAAAGATCCCAGCACTGATCCCTGAGGAACACCACTTGTCACAGCCCTCCATTCAGAAACACATCCTTCCACTGCTACCCACTGTCTCCTTTGACTGAGCCAGTTCTGTACCCACTTTGCCAGCTCACCTCTGATCCCGTGTGACTTCACCTTCTGCACCAGTCTGCCATGAGGGACCTTGTCAAAGGCCTTACTGAAGTCCATGTAGACAACATCCACTGTCCTACCCTCATCAATCATCTTTGTCACTTCCTCGAAAAACCTGATCAAGTTCGTGAGACACGACCTCCCCTTCACAAAACCATGTTGCCTCTCACTAATATATCCACTTACATCCTGTCTCGAAGAATCCTCTCCAATAATTTCCCTCCCACTGATGTAAGGCTCACCGGCCTGTAATTACCTGGATTATTCTTGCGACCCTTCTTAAACAAAGGAACAACATTGGCTATTCTCTAATCCTCTGGGACCTCCCCATAGCCAGTGAGGATACAAAGATTTCTCTCAAGGCTCCAACAATTTCCCCTCTTGATTCTCTCAGTATTCTGGGGTATGTCTCATCAGGCTCTGGGGACTTGTCTATCTTAATGTTTCTCAAGAACCCCAATACCTCCTCCGTTTTAATCTCAACATGACTCAAGCTATCCACATATCCTTTTTCAGACTCATTATCCACAAAGTTCTTCTCTTTGGTGAATACTGATGCAAAATACTCATGTAATACCTCACCCATTTCCTCTGGCTCCATGCATATGATTCCCCCCCTCATCTTTGAGTGGGCCAACCCCCTCCCTGGCTACCCTCTTGCTCTTTATATATAGAACATAGAACATTACAGCGCAGAACAGGCCCTTCGGCTCACGATGTTGCGCCGACCAGTTACAAAAATAATGACCCACTAACCTAAACCAATCCCTTTTTGTCCATAAACCTATCTACAGATTTCTGAAACGCCCCCAAACTAGGCGCATTTACAACTGCAGCAGGCAGGGCATTCCAATCCCTCACCACCCTCTGGGTAAAGAACCTACCCCTGACATCCGTCCTATAACTACCCCCCCTTAATTTAAAGCCATGCTCCCTCGTGCTAGATTTCTCCATCAGAGGAAAAAGGCTATTACTATCCACCCTATCTAAACCTCTAATCATCTTATATGTTTCAATAAGATCCCCTCTTAGCGCCTTCTTTCCAACGAAAACAACCCCAAATCCCTCAGCCTCTCCTCATAGGACCTCCCCTCCATACCAGGCAACATCCTGGTAAACCTCCTCTGCACCCTCTCCAAAGCCTCCACATCCTTCCTGTAATGTGGGGACCAGAACTGCACACAGTACTCCAAGTGCGGCCGCACCAGAGTTGTGTACAGTTGCAACATGTCGCTGCGACTCTTAAATTCAATCCCCCTACCAATAAACGCCAAGACACCGTACACCTTCTTAACAACCTTATCTACTTGATTCCCAACTTTCAGGGATCTATGTACACATACACCTAGATCCCTCTGCTCCTCCACACTATTCAAAGTCCTCCCGTTAGCACTATACTCAACACATCTGTTATTCCTACCAAAGTGAATTACCTCACACTTCTCCACATTAAACTCCATCCGCCACCTCTCAGCCCAGCTCTGCAACCTTTCTAAGTCTTCCTGCAAACTATGACACCCTTCATCACTATCTACCACACCTCCGACTTTGGTGTCATCAGCAAATTTACTAATCCACCCAACTATACCCTCATCCAGATCATTAATAAAAATTACAAACAGCAGTGGCCCCAAAACAGATCCCTGAGGCACACCACTCGTAACCGAACTCCATGATGAATAAAATTTAACTCCATATGTATAAAAAGCCTTGGGATTTTCCTTAATCCTGCTGGCCAATGCTTTTTCATGACCCTTTTAGCCCTCCTTACTCCTTGCTTAAGTTTCTTTCTACTTTCCTTGTATTCCACACTTGCTTTGTGTGTTCCCAGCCTCCTAGCTTTGACAAATGTTTCCTTTTTCTCATTGACTCAGTTCACAATATCTCACGTTATCCAAGATTCCCAAAACTTGCTTTACTTATCCTTCATCCTTACAGGAATGTGCCGGTCCTGAATCCCTATCAACTTACACTTGAAAGCCTCCCACATGCCAGATGTTGATTTGCCCTCAGACATCTGCCCCCAATCTACATTACATAAGAACATAAGAAATAGGAGCAGGAATAGGCCATCTGGCCCTTCGAGCCTGCCCCGCCATTCAATAAGATCATGGCTGATCTGTCGTAGCTCAGTTCCACATTCCCGCCCTCTCCCCATAACCCTTAATCCCCTCTCTTATCAAAAACCCATCAACCCGTTTCTTAAAAATATTTAGCGAGGCAGCCTCCACCACTTCAACGGGCAGAGAATTCCAGAGATTCACCACCCTTTGAGTGAAGAAGTTCCTCCTCAACTCTGTTCTAAACCGCCTCCCCTTTATCTTGAGGCTGTACCCCCTAGTCCTACTGTCTTTTTTGAGCGGGAAGAGTCTCTCCACCTCTATCCTATCCATCCCATTCATCATCTTATACGTCTCAATGAGATCTCCCCTCATTCTTCTAAACTCTAACGAGTACAAGCCTAGTTTATTCAGCCTCTCCTCATAGCTCAATCCCCTCAACTCCGGTATCAGCCTAGTAAACCTCCTCTGCACTCCCTCCAGGGCCAAAATATCCTTGCGCAGGTGCGGCGCCCAAAAGTGTGAAGTTTTTGACTTTGGTCAGAAATGACGAGAGATTGGGAAGTTTTAAAGTAAAATGAAGTAAGGCTTACATTAACACTGCAATGAAGTTACTGTGAAATTTCCTTCCCCTTAAATCCCCCTTTAACATCCAAAGGGATCTGCATGTCCGTTTTTGAAAGATAATATGCAGAAAGCAATTCAGAAGACAAATGCTATATACAAATTCTAGACCAATTCCTGGGATGGTTGGTGATATGGAGTGAAACCAACAGTATGGGTTCAATTCCCATAGCGGCTGAGGCTATTCATGAAGGTTCCGCCTTCTCAACCTTGTCCCTCGCCTGAGGACTGATGACCCTCAGGTTAAATTACCTCACCACCTGTTAGTTGTCCCCCTGAAAGGGGAAAGCAGCCTAACATCAACTGGGACTATAGCAACTTTACCTTTAATACAGTGAGAGTTCACTAGAAAGTCTACCTGGATCCTGGACTCCCTAGATCCACCACAGTTTGCCTACTGCCACAACAGGTCCACAGCAGACGTCATTTCCCTGGGCCTGCACTCAACCCCGGGAAACGTAACAAGCACACGTAAGTTAGACTCCTATTTATTGACTAAAGCTCAGCCTTCAACACCATTATTAGGGCGGCATGGTAGCATAGTGGTTAGCACTGCTGCTTCATAGCTCCAGGGACCTGGATTCAATTGCCAGCTTTGGTCACTGTCTGTATGGAGTTTGCATGTTCTCTCCTGTCTGTGTGGGTTTCCTCCAGGTGCTCCAGTTTCCTCCCACAGTCCAAAGAAGTACAGGTTAGGTTGATTGGCCATGCTAAAATTGCCCCTTAGTGTTCTGAGATGTGTAAGTTAGAGGGATTAGCAGATAAAATACATCAGGATATGGGGTGGTAGGGAATGGGTGGGATTGTGGTCAGTACAGACTCGATGGGCCAAATGGCCTCTTTCTGCACTGTAGGGTTTCTAAGATTTCTATGATTATTCCCATGAAACCCATCTCCAAACTCTGTGGCCTGGGCCTCGGCACCTCCCTCTGTGACCGGATCCTGAACTTCCTAACTCACAGACCACAATCAGTAAGGATAGGCAACAACACCTCCTCCACGATCATCCTCAACACCAGTGCCCACAAGGCTCTGTTCTCAGCCCCCTACTATCGTCCCCTCAGTCCCCTTCTATATTCCTTGTACACTTATGACCATGCACCCAAATTCCCTTCCAGTTCCATTTTCAAGTTTGCAGACCACACCACTGTCGTGGGTCGGATCTCAAACAATGAAGAGACAGAGTACAGGAATGAGGCAGAGAATCTGGTGAATTGGTGCGGCAACAATAATCTCTCCCTCAATGTCAACAAAACAAAGGGGATTGTCATCAACCTCAGGAAGCGTAAAGCAGAACATGCCCCTGTCTACATCAATGGGGATGAAGTAGAAAGGGGTCGAGAGCTTCAAGTTTTTAGGTGTCCAGAGCACCAACAACCTGTCCTGGTTCCCCCCACCATACTGATACTGTAGTTAAAAAAGCCCACAACATCTCAGAAGACTAAGGAAATTTGGCATGTTAGCTATGACTCTCACCAATGTTTACCGATGCACCATAGAAAGCATTCTTTCTGGTTGTATCACAGCTTGGTATGGTTTCTGCTCTGCCCAAGACCGCAAGGAACTACAAAAGGTCATGAATGAAGCCCAATCTATCAGGCAAACTAGCCTCCCATCCATTGACTCTGTCTACACTTCCCGCTGCCTCAGAAAAGCAGCTGGCATAATTAAGGACTCCACGCACCCCGGGCATTCTCTCTTCCACCTTCTTCCATCTGGAAAAAAATACAAAAGTCTGAGGTCACGTATCAACTGACTCAACAACAGCTTCTTCCCTGCTGCTGTTAGGCTTTTGAATGGGCCTACTTTGTGTTAAGTTGATCTTTCTCTACACCCTAGCTATGACTGTAACACTACATTCTGCACTCTCTCTCGTTCCCTTCTCCATGAAGGGTGTGTTTTGTCTGTATAGCACACAAGAAACAATACTTTTTACTGAACGTTAATACATGTGACAATAATAAACCAAATCAAATCAAACCAAGTCCTATGCTGATAGACTGAGTAAATTTTAATAATAAGGAGCAATCTGACTGAAACACGCAGGGTTCTGAAGAAGTTTGACAGGATGGACATTGAGAGGTAGTTCTGCTGGCTAGGAAACCAGGAACACAGGGGGCATGGTCTCAGGATAAGGGAATGATCATTTAGGACAAAGATGAGGAGAAATTACTTCACTGAAAGGGTAGTGGATCTTTGGAATTCTCTACTCAGAGGATTATGCATGCTACAGGGCAGGAGTCTTAGTAGCGTTGAAGAGCAGAAGGATCTCGGGGTCCGGGTCCACAGGACTCTTAAATCGGCCTCGCAGGTGGAAGAGGTGGTCAAGAAGGCGTATGGTGTACTGGCCTTCATTAATCGAGGGATTGAGTTTAGGAGTCGGGAGGTAATGCTGCAACTTTACAGGACCCTTGTCAGGCCTCATTTGGAGTACTGTGCGCAGTTCTGGTCGCCTCACTATAGGAAAGACGTAGAAGCTATTGAAAGGGTGCAGAGGAGATTTACAAGGATGTTGCCTGGACTGGGAGGCATGCCTTATGAAGATAGGTTGAGGGAGCTGGGACTCTTTTCCCTAGAGAGGCGAAGGTTGAGAGGCGACCTGATAGAAGTTTATAAAATGTTGAGAGGAATAGATAGGGTGGACTCTCAGAGGCTATTTCCCCGGGTTGAAATGGTCGCTACGAGAGGACACAGATTTAAGGTCCGGGGAGGGAAGTACAGAGGTGATGTTAGGGGTAAGTTTTTCACTTAGAGGGTGGTGAGTGAATGGAATCGGCTGCAGTCATCGGTGGTGGAGGCGAACTCGCTGGGGTCTTTTAAAAGACTTCTGGATGAGTGTATGGGGTTTAATGGGATTGGGGGTTATAGATAGGTCTATAGATTGGTGGGGTTGATGTGATCGGCGCAACTCGAGGGCCGAAGGGCCTGTTTGTGCTGTAATGTTCTATGTTCTATGTACATTGATGAATATGTACAGAAGGCTAGGATAGACTCCCAATCTCTCAGAGAATGAAGGGATAGGGGAGTGTGCGGGAACTTGGTGTTAAAGTCAAAGATCAGCTAGATTCATGCAGCAGGTTCGAGAGGCTATCTGTATATCCCTGCTCCTGTGATTGGGATTAGACTACAGGGAAAAGCAGAGCAGCGAGATTATTTTGGGATTGATCCATCATTGCTCTCTGCCCTTCAGTCTCCAACCCTCTTTTCCGATGATACTCACCAGCGGAACACAGGATACAGTCATTCCCATTCCTCGATGTCCAGTTTCCTTTCTAGTCAGGATGCTGTTGGCGTGTGTCTGGTGGTGGGAAGCAGGGCAGATCCTGTTGACAGGAGTTGTTTTGATACCATGTGGCTCTGTGCTTGGGATTCCCTGTGGACACTGGCGAGTCAGAAACAGTCATGATGTGGGTATGCCGGCGTTGGACTGGCGTAAACACAGTAAAATGTCTGACAACACCAGGTTTTAGTCCAACCGATTTATTTGATAATATTCTCACAAGCTTTCGAGGGGGCTGCCTCTTTGTCAAGTGAATGGAGAGTTCTCATTCATTCTCTCCATTCTCCATTCTCTTGACAAAGAGGCAGCCCCCTCGAAAGCTTGTGAGAATATTATCAAATAAATCGGTTGGACTAAAACCTGGTGTTGTCAGACTTTTTACAGTCAGAAACAGAGCAGAATACCAGTGGTTCCAACACAAACTCTGTAGATATACAAAGAACAAAAGCACATGGATGGGGAGTGGGAGAGGGACAATTACTCACTGCTGTGATATGCTGAGTCTCAACATTCCTCTGCTGTGTGCTGGAGAAATCCTGTGCATCTTGACCCTCGTTTACTCTGCTTACTGGGAAAGCACGGTTCTGATGGAATGCAGAGGGAATGTACATCTGTCTTTTCCTGATAACATCATCTGCAGAGAGTCAGTCAAAGAGAGTGTGAGCACAAGGCAGAGTGAGTGTGGGCACAAAGACATAGCATCTCATCCAACAGGCAAGTCTTCTTCTGTCTTCCAAAGGAATCCTTCACCAAGTGTGTGGAAAAATTGCTCCAAATTGGTTGTGGCAATTCATCCAGCCATTTGGTTAACTCAGATTGTGCAGAAATGATCATAGATAAGTTGGGGTGTAAAGGGACATCACTTTCTTAGGCCTTGGGTAACCCATGCATAGACACATTGTGAGCTTGGGGGACAAATTGATCATGTAAACCACTTGGCAGCTTGTTGCACTTACACATCGAAACATAGAATCCCTTCAGTACAGGAGGCCATTCGACCCATTGATTCTGTACCGACTGCAATCCCACCCAGGCCCTATTCCTGTAATTCCACACATTTACCCAGATAATTCCCCTGACACCAGGGTCAATGTAGCATGGCCAATCAACCTAACCCGCACATCTTTGGAGCGTGGGAGGAAATCATAACACCCAGAGTAAACCCACACAGACACAAGGAGAATGTGCAAACTCTACACAGACAGTGACCCAAGGCAGGGTTGAACCTGGATTCCTGGCACAGTTGGACTTAAAGTTGGACTGTGTTTACGCCAGTCCAACGTCAGCATACCCACATCATGACAGTTGGACTTAGACAAGTCCAACATGTGTTTTTGAGGAACTTCTTCACTCAAAGGGTGGTGAATCTCTGGAATTCTCTGCCCGTTGAAGTGGTGGAGGCTGCCTCGCTAAATATTTTTAAGAAACGGGTTGATGGGTTTTTGATAAGAGAAGGGATTAAGGGTTATGGGGAGAGGGCGGGAAGGTGGAGCTGAGTCACGACAGATCAGCCATGATCTTATTGAATGGCGGGGCAGGCTCGAAGGGCCAGATGGCCTACTCCTGCTCCTATTTCTTATGTTCTTATGTTTTAGCAAGGCGACCTGGCTATACTGAGGGGGAGGTTCGCGGGAGATATAAATTTGGAACCATCATTTCGAATGACATACATCTTGTCCACATAGTCATACTTGTTAAGGATGGCCATTCCAAACGTTTTCAAAAACAGAAAATGCAGCATTCAGTAAATCTGACAGCACCTGTGGAGAGAGAATAAAACTAATGTTTGAAGGTTCATCCAGACTCAAAACAATGACTCTCTTCTCTTCCCACAGACCCTGTCAGACCTGCTGAGATTCTGTTTTTGTTGTAGTTTAAGATGTACTTTGTAATCCGTGTCAATCTTCAAATCTGTGTGTACTAAGCTAAGGGGGGGGGGGGGGTTAAAGAGTATTGGATCATAATCAAAGGGTTTTAACGAAAAACAATCAGTGGTCCTGGGACTCTGGTCATCTACATTTTATAAAAACGAGGAAAAGTTACAGTCTTTTGAGCCCAAGTTCCATTCTGGGATCTTCCTATCCAGTTATATCACCTGGGATTGTAACAATAATGTCTGGAGTTTTGAAGAACAAGGGGTCATCTCATGGAACCTACAAGATTCTGAAGGGGTTTGAAAATTGACGCACTAAGACGTTGTTTCCGCTCACTGGGGAAACTAAAACACAGGGGCATAGGCTCAGGATAAGGGGCCAACAAGTCCGGACTGAAGAGGAGGAGAAACCAAAGAGCTGTGCATCTTTGGAATTCCCTGCGTTGCACTGTAGATGTTCCATTAATTAAAAGATTGGGAAGGACGGATTTTTGGTCTCTTCTGGAATATTGGGACAGTTAAGACAGGCCAATCAGATCGGCCATGATAGTGTTGAATGGTGGACTAGGCTCCAGCAGCTGAACTCTTGCTTCTATTCCTATGTTGTTGATGTTTAGAATAATAGCTGAGGCTGAGAGCAAGCCACTGACACCTGATACTCACCATGGGAGGCTCCATACGATAATGTGCTGTGAGTTATTGGGTTATATGAGCTGAGGTTTGCAGGGCCATGGTTGAATACTGTGTCGCTATGTAGAACAGGCTGAATCACTTGCTCTGAGGGGGATACACTGCTGGTTTGGGGGTTGGCTGTCAGTGGTTCTTTCTGATCAAGGTCTGCCGATGGTTTCACTGGTTCTGGTCCCTTCAGCAAACGCTTCTGTAGCCGAGTGTTCATCTTCTTCTCCAGAATCATCTGAACAAGACAGCAATAATCAGCATCTATACAGAATTTTCAAAAGAATTCTCTCTGCCCATAGCCCAAAGCAATTTTTTCAATTCACAGTGCCAGGGATCTGGGTTCAATTCTGGCCTTGGGTGTTTCATTTTAAAAATGTTTAAAAAGTTTATGGCCAATGCATCTAACCAGCAAGTCTTCTTCACTCAAAGGGTGGTGAATCTCTGGAATTCTCTGCCCGTTGAAGTGGTGGAGGCTGCCTCGCTAAATATTTTTAAGTCACGGGTAGATAGGTTTCTGACAGACAAGGGAATTAAGGGTTATGGGGAGAGGGCGGGAAGGTGGAACTGAGCCACGACAGATCATCCATGATCTTATTGAATGGCGGGGCAGGCTCGAAGGGCCAGATGGCCTACTCCTGCTCCTATTTCTTATGTTCTTATGTAACTGTTGTCGGTGCAGGTTCAATGGACCAAATGGCTTTCTGCACTATAGAGATTCTATGATTCTAAAGATTCCATTAGATCAAAAAAGCTAGATTGAAGTTGCCAACCAGTAGTAAGTTTGAGTTTGAGAACATTTTAAAATTCAGCAAAGAACCAAGAAGTTGATAAAGAAAGCAAACTTCAAACATGATGTAAACTGTCGAGGAATTTAACTCAGAAAAGTGTGAGGATATGCACTTTGGAAGGAGTAATTTGATAAGTACTCAGTGAATGATTGGACATAAGGAAGTACTGTGTTTGTCTACAGATCTCTGAAGGCAGAAGGACATGGTTAATAGTATGGTGAAAAACGCATATGGGGCATATGCCTTTAGCAATCGAGGCGTAGATTACAAAAACAGGGAAGTTATATAAAGAACAAAGAACAAAGAACAATCCAGCACGGGAAACAGGCCCTTCGGCCCAACGAGCCCGCGCCGCCACATCACCCTACACCTATTCTACCCTGCATGGCTACGAATGGAACCCTACTCAGTCAGATTCAGGGAAGAAATAGTGTCGATTTGGTAAAAACCGATTAGCCTGAGAGCACATTTTTGGGGTGTGGGAGGAAACCGGAGCGCCCGGAGGAAACCCACGCAACCACAGGGAGAATGAGCAAACTCCCACAGACACAGGCCCAAATCCATGTGCCTGCACAGCCAGCAGTGCTAGTCACTGAGCTGTTGCGGCGCCCATCTACCGGTCCAGGATCAAGCACACACACCGACACGAAGTTCTAGGCCACTCCCGGAACTTCCAAGAGCAGCCCAGGCACGACCCGCCGTGTGAATGCCCCTCGTTTGACACGAGGTGGACCTCCACCTGTGGAAGAAAGTCAAAATATTAATCTTACAGCCTGCCTTTCCGGTGTCTCCCGAGGTTTAACCCTATTTAATATCCCCTACCATATCCCTCCATTCTCGTTTCACTCATGTGCCTATCTAACTGCATCTTAAAAGAGTCCAATGTTCCTGCCTCCACCACCCTACTCGGTAGCGCGTTCCAGACCCCTACAACTCTCTGCGTAAAGAACCTTCCTCTCACCTCCAAATTATACCTCTCCCCCCTCACCCTTAAATGATGACCTCTCGTGTTTGTATCCAGTCTAGGGAGCAGTCTCTCACTATTAACTCTATCCATTCCCTTCATTATCTTATATACTTCTATCATGTCCCCTCTCAATCTCCGCCTTTCCAAGGAGAATAGTCCCAGTTTCTTCAACCTCTCCTCGTAACCCAGTCCCCCCATGCCTGGCAACATCCTGGTAAACCTCCTCTGCACCCTTTCCAGAGACTCCACGTCCTTCCGGTAGTAAGGTGACCAGAACTGGACGCAGTACTCCAAATGCGGTCTAACCAACGTTCTGTACAACTGAAGCATTAGACAGCAGCTTTTATACTCTATGCCCCTTCCTATAAAGGCCAACATCCCATAAGCCTTCCTAATGACCTTCTCCACTTGTGATGCAACCTTCATGGATTTGTGAACCTGCACTCCCAGGTCCCTCTGTATGTCAATACTCCTAATCGGCCTCCCTTTAATCTCATAGCTCCTCTCTGCATTATTCCGTCCAAAATGCATCACCTCGCATTTGTCAGGATTAAATGCCATCTGCCACCTATCTGCCCACTGCACCAACCTATCTATATCCTGTTGTATCACCTGACAATCCAGTTCCGTACCCGCCAACCCTGCCATCTTGGTGTCATCAGCAAACTTGCTAATCACACCACCTACGCCCTCTTCCAAGTCATTTATGTAGACTACAAAGAGGAGAGGTCCCAGTACTGAGCCCTGCGGCACACCACTGGTCACTGACCTCCAGCCCGACAAGGTCCCTTCCACAACTACCCTCTGTCTCCTATTTCCCAGCCAGTTCTCAATCCACCTAGCTACCTTGCCTCGTATCCCATGCGCCTTAACCTTTTCTACCAGCCTACCGTGAGGGACTTTGTCAAACGCCTTACTGAAATCCATATAGATGACATCAACGGTTCTCCCATCGTCAACCGTTTTTGTCACCTCCTCAAAGAATTCCACCAGATTCGTAAGGCAAGACCTCCCTCTAACAAAGCCATGTTGCGTATCCCTAATCAGATCGCAACGCTCCAAATGCTCATACATCCTACCCCTAAGTATTTTTTCCATTAACTTCCCTACCACCGACGTCAAACTCACTTATATGTTGAGTTATATCGAACTTTGGAATACTGTGTGAAGTTCTGGTCACCACTTTATCAGAAGGATGTAATTGCACTGGAGGGGGTGCAGAGAGATTCACCAACTTGATGGTGACAGTCTGGAATGCGCTGCCTGGAAGGGTGGTGGAGACAGGATGCCTCATGTTATTTTAAAAATGCCTGGATGAGCACGTGGCACATCATAACATACAGGCCTATGGGCCAAGCTCTAGTAGATGGGATTACATGAAAGTTCAGGTGTTTCTTGTGTAGACTCGATGGGCCGAAGGGCCTCTTTCTGCATTGTAGGGATTGTATGATTTCTATGTCAAGTTAAAACACATGGGATTGCAAATAATGTCTTGAGATGGATAGAAAGCTGGTTAACAGATAGGAAGCAAAGAGTTGGCATAAATGAGTCTTTATGTGATTGGGAGGCAGTGACTAGTGGGGTTCCACAGGGATCTGAATTAGGATCCCAACTGTTCACATTATATAATGATTCTGTGACAGATTACACCTGGCAAAGATCGGGACTGATGTCCTTGGGGAGTACTTGCTAGAATGGTTGGGGAGGTTTTAAACTAATATGGCAGGGGGATGGGAACCTTTGCAAGGATTCATAGAAATCATAGGTGTCCTCGTGCATCAGTTACTGAAAGTAAGCGTGCAGGTACAGCAGGCAGTAAAGAAGGCAAACGGTGTGTTGGCCTTCATAGCGAGAGGATTTGAATATAGGGATAGGACGTTGATGAGGCCACACCTGGAATTTTGTGTGCAGTTTTGTTGTCCTTATATGAGGGAAGGATTTCCTTGCTATCGAGGTAGTACAGCAAAGGTTTTACCAGGCTGATTTCTGGGATGGCAGGTCTGAAATGTGAGGAGAGACTAAGTCGGTTAGCCATGATGTGGAGATGCCAGCGTTGGACTGGAGTGGGCAGTGTAAATCGGCAAAACTATACAGATACTACAACAGACAAATGGACATCGCTCGACGATCACCAGACAGGAATGTTCCCTTCCTGATGTGGAAAACTTCAGCAGTCAAGGTCGTTCAGTCTCCGACCTTCAGGTAAGCGTTGTCCAAGGCGGCCTTCAAGGCACAACGCAGAGTTGCCAAGCAGAAACTGATAGCACTTGGAGTACTGCGTGCAGTTCTGGTCCCCACATTACAGGAAGGATGTGGAGGCTTTGGAGAGGGTGCAGAGGAGGTTTACCAGGATGTTGCCTGGTATGGAGGGGAGGTCCTATGAGGAGAGACTGAGAGATTTGGGGTTGTTTTCGTTGGAAAGAAGGCGGCTAAGAGGGGACCTTATTGAAACATATAAGATGATTAGAGGTTTAGATAGGGTGGACAGTAATAGCCTTTTTCCTCTGATGGAGAAATCTAACACGAGGGGGCACGACTTTAAATTAAGGGGGGGTAGTTATAGGACGGATGTCAGGGGTAGGTTCTTTACCCAGAGGGTGGTGAGGGACTGGAATGCCCTGCCAGCTGCAGTTGTAAATGCGCCTAGTTTGGGGGCGTTTAAGAGATCCGTGGATAGAACATAGAACATTACAGCACAAACAGGCCCTTCGGCCCTCGAGTTGCGCCGATCACATCAACCCCACCAATCTATAGACCTATCTATAACCCCCAATCCCATTAAACCCCATATACTCATCCAGAAGTCTTTTAAAAGACCCCAGCGAGTTCGCCTCCACCACCGATGACGGCAGCCGATTCCATTCACTCACCACCCTCTGAGTGAAAAACTTACCCCTAACATCACCTCTGTACTTCCCTCCCCGCACCTTAAATCTGTGTCCTCTCGTAGCAACCATTTCAACCCGGGGAAATAGCCTCTGAGAGTCCACCCTATCTATTCCTTTCAACATTTTATAAACTTCTATCAAGTCGCCTCTCAACCTTCGCCTCTCCAGTGAAAAGAGTCCCAGCTCCCTCAACCTATCTTCATAAGGCATGCCTCCCAGTCCAGGCAACATCCTTGTAAATCTCCTCTGCACCCTTTCAATAGCTTCTACGTCTTTCCTATAGTGAGGCGACCAGAACTGCGCACAGTACTCCAAATGAGGCCTGACGAGGGTCCTGTAAAGTTGCAGCATTACCTCCCGATTCCTAAACTCAATCCCTCGATTAATGAAGGCCAGTACACCATACGCCTTCTTGACCACCTCCTCCACCTGCGAGGCCGATTTAAGAGTCCTGTGGACCCGGACCCCGAGATCCTTCTGCTCTTCAACGCTACTAAGACTCCTGCCCTTGATAGTGTACTCATTCATCCCGTTGGTTCTGCCGAAATGGACGACTACACATTTATCCACGTTGAAGTCCATCTGCCACTTCTCCACCCATTCCTGCATCCTATCTATGTCCTGCTGCAACTTTTGACATCCTTCCAGACCATCCACAACACCACCGACCTTCGTGTCATCAGTGAACTTGCTAACCCATCCCTCCACTTCCTCATCCAGGTCATTTATGAAAATGACAAACAGCAAGGGTCCCAGAACAGATCCCTGGGGCACCTCACTGGTGACTGACCTCCATTCCGAAAAGACCCATCCACAACCACTCTCTGCCTTCTGCAGGCAAGCCAGTTCTGGATCCACAAGGCCAAAGGCCCTTGGATCCCATGCCCTCTCACCTTCTCAAGAAGTCTTGCATGTGGGACCTTATCAAACGCCTTGCTGAAGTCCATGTACACTACGTCCATAGGTTTATGGACGAAAAGGGATTGGTTTAGGCTAGTGGGTCATTGTTTTGTAACTGTTCGGCGCAACATCGTGGGCCGAAGGGCCTGTTCTGCGCTGTAATATTCTATGTTCTATGTTCTAAATTCCACACATGTGGACAGCCTTAGGTTGATGTCACACTATCTGTAACACCACCATTTGGCCTGGGCTTGCAAAATCTTACTAACTGTCCTGGTTTGAGACAACTCACATCTCTTTAACCAATGGCTATCCCCCTCTCCACTCGCACTGACTGTATCTGTAAAGACTCACATTCCAACCATTCTCTTGTAATTGAGTCTGTGTCTATATATGCCCTGTTTGTGAACCCAGCCCTCCAGTCATCTGATAAATGGGCAGTGCTCCAAAAGCTCGTGCTACCAAATAAACCTGTAGGCCTTTACCCTGGTGTTGTGAGACTTCTTACTAAGTCGGTTAGGATTATATTCAATGGAGTTTGGAAGAGTGAGAGGATCAATAGAAACGTATAAAATTCTAACTGGGTTAGACAGGGTAGGTTCAGAAAGAATGTTCCCGATGGTGGGGGGAGTCCAGAACTAGGGGTCAGAGTTTGAGGATAAGGGATAAACCTTTTAGAACTGAGGTGAGGAGAAATTTCTTCACCCAGAGGGCGGGGAATGTGTGGAATTCACTCCCACAGAATGTAGTTTCAGTGGGTATATCTACAAAGGGACAGCATGGATCTGTTGGGCCAAAGGGCCTGTTTCCATGCTGTAAACCTCTGTGATTCTATGACCTCAGGGACTGCAGCGGTTCATGAAGGCAGCTCACCACCACCATCTTCTTGAGGGTCACTAGGGATGGGTAATAAATGCAGGCCTAGTCAGTGACATCCACATCTCATGAATTAATTTCTTTTTAAAAGTGGCTGTAGAGATAGTGGAGGCATCAGTGATCATCTTTCAAATTCCACTAAATTTTGGAACAGTATCTGGGGATTAGAATATAACAAACATAAGTCCACTATTTAAGAAAGGAGGGATAGAGCAAAAGAAGAACTACAGACAGGTTTATCAGTAGTATGGAAAATCCAGAATTTATTATGAGGGTGTGATTACTGGGCACTTATAAAATAATAGGATTGGGTAGAATCAACATGAATATATGAAAGCAAAAGCTTACAATCTTTACAAAATATTTGGAACAGCATTTGAAATATCATAACATTCAAGGATACACAGGAAAATGAAATTAGCAGCTTAAGTAGTAATTATTGTCAGTGCATACTCAATGGGCTGAAGGGTCTTTTCTACTCTCTATGACTCTATGTTTAATGATCCTGTTGGAAATTTTTAAAAGACATAACTAGATAAGGAAAATCCAGTGGATGTGAGATATTTGGATTTTTCGAAGGCTTTCGATGAGCTCAGTAAGCACAGAGATTAATAAGATTAGTAAGGAGATAAGTAAGAGGTTAGTAAGCAACGTTAGTGCATATGAAATTGTGGGGAGTATACTGGCATGTTTGAGGATTGGTTAACAGGCACAAAACAGAGAGTAAGGGATAAATGGATCATTCTCAGGTTGGCAGGCTATTACATGAGGCTTTGGCCTCAGCTATTGGCCTCAGACTGGGCAGAGAAGTGGCAGATGGACTTCAACGCGGATAAATGTGTAGTCGTCCATTTTGGCAGAACCAACGGGATGAACGAGTACACTATCAAGGGCAGGAGTCTTAGTAGTGTTGAAGAGCAGAAGGATCTCGGGGTCCGGATCCACAGGACTCTTAAATCGGCCTCGCAGGTAGAGGAGGTGGTCAAGAAGGCGTATGGTGTACTGGCCTTCATTAATCGAGGGATTGAGTTTAGGAGTCGGGAGGTAATGCTGCAACTTTACAGGACCCCTGTCAGGCCTCATTTGGAGTACTGTGCGCAGTTCTGGTCGCCTCACTATAGGAAAGACGTAGAAGCTATTGAAAGGGTGCAGAGGAGATTTACAAGGATGTTGCCTGGACTGGGAGGCATGCCTTATGAAGTTAGGTTGAGGGTGCTGGGACTCTTTTCCCTGGAGAGACGAAGGTTGAGTGGCGACCTGATAGAAGTTTACAAAATGTTGAGAGGAATAGATAGGGTGGACTCTCAGAGGCTATTTCCCCGGGTTGAAATGGTTGCTACGAGAGGACACAGATTTAAGGTGCGGGGAGGGAAGTACAGAGGTGATGTTAGGGGTAAGTTTTTCACTCAGAGGGTGGTGAGTGAATGGAATCGGCTGCCGTCAGTGGTGGTGGAGGCGAACTCGCTGGGGTCTTTTAAAAGACTTCTGGATGAGTATATGGGGTTTAATGAGATTGAGGGTTATAGATAGGTCTGTAGGTTGGTAGGTGTTGATGTGATCGGCGCAACTCGTGGGCCGAAGGGCCTGTTTGTGCTGTAGTGTTCTATCTTCTATGTTCTATTTCCAATCTCAATCAATGATTTGGATGTGGGGACCAAATGTAATATTTCCAAGTTTGTTGATAATGCAAGTCCAGGCATTTTGGTGGGAGAAACAGAAATGCAGAGTATTTCTTAAATGAGGAGAGATTGGGAAGTGTTGTTATCCAAAGGGACATGGGTGTTCTTTGTCGTAAGTCACTAAAAGCTAACATATGGGTGCAACGAGGAATGAAGGAGGTAAATAGTATGTTTGGCTTCATTCCGAGGAAATTGAAGTACAGCAATAAGGAAGTCTAGCTCCATTGTATAGGGACATACCTGGAGCATTATGTACAGTTTAGGTTTCCTGACCAAAGGAAGTGTAAACCTGCCATAGGAGGGAGTGCACGAAGGTTCAACAGACCCTAGGATGGCAGGACTGTCCCACGAGGAGAGATTGAGCAATGTGGACCTATATTCTCTGGAGTTTAGAAGAACGAAAAAATCTTATTGAAGTATACAAAATTCTTACAGAGCTTGACAGGGTAGAAAGCAGGAAGATGTGCCCCCTTGCTGGGAACAGTCCAGGGGACATAGTTTCAGAATGAGAGGGAGGTCTTTTGCAGCTAAGATGAGGAGGAATTCCGTCACCCAGAGGTGAATCTTTGAAATTCTTAACTCCAGGGTTCTGTGGAGCTTCAGCCATTGAGCATGCTCAAAGCAGAGACTGATAGATTTCTAGATGTCAATGATAGAGAGAGATACGGGGGTAGTGAAGGAAGATAGCATTGAGGTAGATCAGCGGAAAAGGAGAAAATGGCAGAAACACCAATGAACAAATAGAACATAGAAAAAAACTACAGCACGAACAGGCCCTTCAGCCCACAAGTTGCACCAATGATATCCCTACCTAATAGCTTACCTATAACCCTCAATCCTATTAAGTCTCGCATACTCATTAGGAAGTCACTTAAAAGACCCTATCGAATTTGCCTCTACCACCACCGACGGCAGCTCACCCACCAGTCTCTGAGTGAAAAACTTACATAAGAACATAAGAAATAAATAGGAGCAGGAGTAGGCCATCTAGCCCTTCGAGCCTGCCCCGCCATTCAATAAGATCATGGCTGATCTGTCATGGCTCAGCTCCACCTTCCCGCCCTCTCCCCATAACCCTTAATCCCCTCTCTTATCAAAAACCCATCAACCCACGTCTTAAAAATATTTAGCGAGGCAGCCTCCACCACTTCAACGGCAGAGAATTCCAGAGATTCACCACCCTTTGAGTGAAGAAGTTCATAGAACATAGAACATTACAGCGCAGAACAGGCCCTTCGGCCCACGATGTTGCGCCGACCAGTTACAAAACAATGACCCACTAGCCTAAACCAATCCCTTTTCATCCATAAACCTATCCACAGATCTCTTAAACGCCCCCAAACTAGGTGCATTTACAACTGCAGCTGGCAGGGCATTCCAGTCCCTCACCACCCTCTGGGTAAAGAACCTACCGCTGACATCTGTCCTATAACTACCCCCCCTTAATTTAAAATCGTGCCCCTTCGTGCTAGCTTTCTCCATCCTAGGAAAAAGGCTATCACTATCTACCCTGTCTAAACCTCTAATCATCTTATATGTTTCAATGAGATCCCCTCTTAGCCGCCTTCTTTCCAGCGAAAACAACCCCAAATCTCTCAGTCTCTCCTCATAGGATCTCCCCTCCACACCAGGCAACATCCTGGTAAACCTCCTCTGCACCCTCTCCAAAGCCTCTACATCCTTCCTGTAATGTGGGGACCAGAACTGCACACAAAACTCCAAGTGTGGCCGCACCAGAGTTGTGTACAGTTGCATCATGACGCTGCGACTCCTAAATTCAATCCCCCTACCAATAAACGCCAAGACTCCGTATGCCTTCTTAACAACCTTATCTACTTGATTCCCAACTTTCAGGGATCTATGTACACATACACCTAGATCCCTCTGCTCCTCCACACTATTCAAAGTCCTCCCGTTAGCCCTATACTCAACACATCTGTTATTCCTACCGAAATGAATTACCTCACACTTCTCCACATTAAACTCCATCCGCCACCTCTCAGCCCAGCTCTGCAACCTTTCTAAGTCATCCTGCAAACTATGACACCCTTCCTCACAATCTACCACACCTCCGACTTTGGTGTCATCAGCAAACTTACTAATCCACCTAACTATACCCTCATCCAGATCATTAATAAATGATCATTAATAAATGATCCTCCTCAACTCTGTTCTAAACCGCCCCCCCTTTATCTTGAGGCTGTGCCCCCTAGTCCTACTGTCCTTTCGGAGCGGGAAGAGTCTCTCCACCTCTATCCTATCCATCCCATTCATCATCTTATACGTCTCAATGAGATCTCCCCTCATTCTTCTAAACTCCAACGAGTACAAGCCTAGTTTATTCAGCATCTCCTCATAGCTCAATCCCCTCAACTCCGGTATCAGCCTAGTAAACCTCCTCTGCACTCCCTCCAAGGCCAAAATATCTTTGCGTAAGCATGGTGCCCAAAACTGCACACAGTACTCCAGCTGCGGCCTCACCAATGCCCTATACAGCTGCAGCAAGACCTCCCTACTTTTATATTCAATCCCCCTCGCTATGAAAGCCAGCATCCCATTCGCCTTCCTGACCACCTGCTGCACCTGCAGACTGGGTTTTTGCGACTCATGCACAAGGACCCCGAGGTCCCTCTGCACCGTCGCCTGCTACAGTTTTTCGCCACGTAAGTGATAATCCTTCCTACCATTATTCCTACCAAAGTGGACCACCTCACACTTGCCAACATTAAATTCCATTTGCCATTTCCTGGCCCATTCGCCCAGCCTATTTAGATCCTTCTGCAGACTCTCCACACCCTCCTCACAATTTGCCGTTCCCCCAATCTTGGTGTCATCCGCAAATTTCGACACCCTACACTCGGTTCCCTTCTCCAGATCATCTATATAAATGGTAAAAAGCTGAGGCCCCAGCACCGACCCCTGGGGCACTCCACTAGTCACCATGCGCCAATCCGAATAGCACCCATTGACCCCCACTCTCTGCCTCCTATTTGACAACCAATCCTCTATCCACGCTAACACCCTATCCCCAACTCCATGCCCCCTGACCTTCTGCAATAACCTCTTATGAGGTACTTTGTCAAACGCCTTCTGAAAATCCAGAAAGACCACATCCACCGGCTCTCCTCTATCCACCGCCCTAGACACATCCTCATAGAACTCCAGTAAATTTGTCAGACACGACATCCCTTTAACGAAACCGTGCTGCATCTGCTCTATCAAGCAATTCCTCTCAAGATGCCTCGCTATTTCCTCCTTGATGACGGACTCTAACATTTTACCTACAACAGACGTTAAACTAACCGGCCGATAATTCCCCGCCTTTTGCCTGGCACCCTTCTTAAACAATGGCGTAACATTAGCCGTTTTCCAATCTTCCGGCACTTCCCCGGAATCCAGCGACGTCTGGAAAATAACCACCAAGGCATCCACTATCACCTCCGCCATTTCTTTCAGAACCCTCGGATGCATTCCATCCGGTCCTGGGGACTTGTCCACAATCAGCCCCTCCAGTCTGTTGAGCAAATTGTTAATGGTTTCCTGACCATCAGTAGATTCTTCAATCCAGATATTTTTATTGGATTCAAATTCCGTCATCCGGATTCGAACCTGGGTCCCCAGAACATGAGCTTAGTTTCTGGATTAATAGTCTAGCGATAATGCCACTAGACCCCTGATATCCCCTCTGTACCTACTCCCCAGCACCCTAAATCTGTGTCCTCTCGTAGTGACCACTTCAGCCCTGGGAAAAAGTCTCTGAGAATCCACCCTATCTATTCCTCTCAACATTTTATAAACCTCTATCAGGTCACCTTTCATCCTTCGTCTCTCTAAGGAGAAAAGACCGAGCTCCCTCAATCTATCCTCATAAGGCATGCCACCCAATCCAGGCAATATCCATGTAAATCTCCTCTGCACCCTTTCAATAGCTTCTACGTCCCTCCTGTAGTGAGGCGACCAGAACTACGCACAGTACTCCAAGTGGGGTCTGACAAGGGTCTTATAAAGTTGCAGCATTACTTCCCGACTCCTAAACTCAATCCCTCGATTAATGAAGGCCAGTACACCATACGCCTTCTTGACCACATCCTCCACCTGCGAGGTCGATTTAAGAGTCTTATGGACCCAGACTCCAAGGTCCTTCCTGATCCTCTACATTGCTAAGAGTCCTACCCTTGATATTATATTACTTCATCCCATTTGACCTGTCAAAATGGATCGCTACATATTTATCTGCATTGAAGTCCATCTGCCACTTCTCCGCCCATTCCTGGATCCTATCTATGTCACGCTGCAACTTCTGACATCCCTCCAGGCCATCCACAACACCACCAACCTTCGTGACATCGGAAAACTTACCAACCCATCCCTCCACTTCCTCATCCAGGTCATTTATGAAAATGACGAACAGCAAGGGTCCCAGAACAGATCCCTGGGGCACTCCACTGGTAACTGACCTCCATTCCGAAAAAGCCCCATCCACAACCACTCTCTGCCTTCTGCAGGCAAGCCAGTTCTGGATCCACAAGGCCAAAGCCCCTTGGATCCCATGCCCTCTCACCTTCTCAAGAAGTTTTACATGGGAGACCTTATCGAACGCCTTGCTGAAGTCCATATAAACGACATCCACCGCTCTTCCTTCGTCAATGTGTTCAGTCACATTTTCAAAGAACACAACTTGGCTCGTAAGGCACGACCTGCCCTTGACAAAGCCGTGCTGACTACTTTTGAGCGTACTAAATTTCTCTAAATGTTCATAAATCCTGTCCCTCAGGATCTTCTCCATCAGCTTACCAACCACCGAGATTCACCGGTCGGTACAAAGTACAAAGAAAATTACAGCACAGGAACAGGCCCTTCAGCCTCCAAGCCTGCACCCACCATGCTTCCCGACTGAACTAAAACCTCCTTCCCTTCCGGAAAGAACAAAGAAAATTACAATGTAATGCCATAATCAAAAGAAGTGAGATCGGTGCTGAACTAGGCAGTGGACACACTGGGAAAGCCTGACACATTACCTCATATAACTTGTTCCGATATTCTCCCACAGAGAGCTGCGTGTCATCATTCACTGGAAGGATAATATCATAGTCTAGTCCTGGTTCCTTCAATGGGTTGTGAAACCTGCAATAAGGCAATACACAAACTGAGCTGTCTTGCTGCCTAAAGAAACACATGATGAGCCAAAAGGCCCTCTTCTATGACTCTGCCACATGCACACATGACATACACACTGATCACGGATGACTTGGTTCCATTCTGGTTCAATGAGTTCTGAATTGGTTGAAAATCCATTGCATGGTCCTGCTGTTTCTGCCACATTTGGAGAAAGTAGTGTTTGAAGGGTTGGGTAGAATCATAGAAAGACTACAGCACAAACAGGCCCTTCGGCCCACAAGTTGCACCAATCTTATCTCTACCTACTAGGCTTACCTGTAACCCTCAATCCTATTAAATCCCATGTACTCATCCAGAAGTCTCTTAAAAGACCCTATTGAATTTGCCCCCATCACCACCGACGGCAGCCGATTCCACTCACTCACCACCCTCTGGGTGAAAAACTTACCCCGATATCTCCTCTGTACCTGCTCCCCAGCACCTTAAACCTGTGTCCTCTCATAGCGACCATTTCAGCCCTGGGAAAAAGCCTCTGAGAATCATTCCGATATATACCTCTCAACATCTTATAAACCTCTATCAGGTCGCCTCTCACCCTTTGTCTCTCCAGGGAGAAGAGACCCAGCTCCCTCAATCTATCCTCATAAGGCATGCCTCCCAGTCCAGGTAACATCCTTGTAAATCTCCTCTGCACCCTTTCAATAGCTTCCACATCCTTCTGTAGTGAGGCATCCAGAACTGCGCACAGCACTCCAAGTGGGGTCTGAGAAGGTCTTATACAGCTGCAGCATTACCTCCTGACTCCTAAACTCAAGATGAGTTTAGATGAAGTGTTTGCAGGAGTGTGCTCACTCCAACACTGGCACTTACCTTGCATGTTCCTGATGAACTTGCTTGATGTGCTCATTGCCTTTCTGAATGAGCAGTCTTCATTTTGGTTGATCTCAAGCCAGGGAATTAGCAGGTCAATCTCTTCAGCCAATGCTTTGAGGACAGACTTAAAATATTTTCCACTGTTCTCCTGACAGTCCCCTGCCATGACTAAGCTCCCAGGATAGTAGTTGCTTCAGGATGTCAGGCATACGAACGATGGTTTGTCTGATTAATCATGTGTCAGCGCGGGCTGCCAGACTGGCACTGACCAAGGGGTATGCCCCCTTGCCCCCGACCTCTGGGGACCCTCAGGTCTCACCAGCGAGTGCGACACGCTGGTTCCCCATTGCAGAAGATCATGTGTGATGCCTGCTGGCACCAGCAGGATCAGAAGCATGAGCGAGCCTGGATGTTGGAATCCCCTGCTTGCTGAATTGATGCAAATCAATATCTGGATAGTGCAGTCAGCTTTCAGCTGTTTCCTGGCATGAGGACTATTTACATGGAAAAAATGGCCTGGAAAGATTGCAACTGGCCGGTCGAGATTCCTGTTTTTGGCACCCCACTGGCCCCACTGGCTCAAAAAAGACAGTAGGACTAGGGGGCACAGCCTCAAGATAAAGGGGGGGGTGGTTTAGAACAGAGTTGAGGAGGAACTTCTTCACTCAAAGGGTGGTGAATCTCTGGAATTCTCTGCCCGTTGAAGTGGTGGAGGCTGCCTCGCTAAATATATTTAAGAAGCGGGTTGATGGGTTTTTGATAAGAGAAGGGATTAAGGGTTATGGGGAGAGGGCGGGAAAGTGGAGCTGAGTCACGACAGATCAGCCATGATCTTATTGAATGGCGGGGCAGGCTCGAAGGGCCAGATGGCCTACTCCTGCTCCTATTTCTTATGTTCTTATGTTCTTATTTCGTGGCCCATTTTTGCCATTCTGAAGCCCCTTTTAAGTTCTCTCCTACATTCTCTGTATTCTTCTAACGCTATCTCTGTCCTCAAATGCCTCGATCTAGTGTACGCCTCCCTCTTTCTCCTGACCAGGTCCTCAATATCCGTAGTTACCCACGGCTCTCTAATCCTATCCTTCCCATCCTTCCTCTTGATCGGCACATGTCTTTCCTGCAAAGATTTTAGTTTTCCCTTGAGAGACTCCCACATACCCAGCGTTGACCTGCCATTAAACAGCGTACCCCAGTCCGTATCTTTAAGATCCTGCCTAATCTGGTTGTATCTAGCCCTCCCCCAGTTTAACACCCTCCCCTTAGGACAGGCTTCATCTTTATCCATTAATATCTTAAACCAGACAGAGTTGTGGTCACTGTTAGCCACATGTTCTCCTACGCCAACCACCTGCCCAGGCTCATTCTCCAGAACCAAGTCCAGTATAGCCCCCTCCCTGGTCGGTCTATCCACGTACTGCTCCAGGGATCCTTCCATTACACACTGTACAAATTCCTCCCCGTCAGCACCCTCTGATCTCAGTACATTCCAATCTACCCTGGGGAGATTAAAATCTCCCACTACCACCACCCTATTCTTCCTGCACTTATCTAGAATGTCCCTGCTTATCCCTTCTTCCACAGCCCTCGGGCTGTTGGGCGGTCTGTAGTACACACCCAACATAGTAACATCTCCCTTCCTATTCCTCAACTCCACCCATAGCGACTCGATTCCTATATCCTCCAAACCTCCCTCCCTCTGCACTGCTATGATGCAATCCTTAACTAACAACGCCACTCCCCCACCTCTCAGCGACCCACCCCTATCTCGCCTGAAACACTTATACCCAGGAACATTCAACTGCCAGTCCTGCCCTTCCTTTAACCAAGTCTCTGTCACCGCCACCACTTCCAACTTCCTTTTGAACATTAATGCCTTCAGTTCATCTGTTTTGCCAGTCACACTCCTAGCATTGAAACACATGCACCGAAGACCCTCAGAAACAATCCGATCCTTCTTCCTACCCTCCGGGCTTACCCTATCCCCAATCCCAGTTCCATCCACCTCCCCACCCGCCCTCCATATTAGTTTAAACCCTGAACATCATCGAGTTCAGGTGAGGCACAGTTTACCCTCTACTGGAGTATCTCAGTCATAGAATCAGAGAATCTACAACACAGAGACAGGCCCTCTGGCCCAAAATGCTCCACGCCAACCAAAATCCCCATCTGAGCTAACCTCATTTGCCTGCATGTGGCCCATACCCCTCTAAACTTTCCTATCTATGTATCTGTCCAAATGCCTTTTAAATGTTGTTAATGTCCCTGCCTCAACCACTTCCTCCGACAGCTCATTCCATACACCTACCACCCTCTGTGTAAAAAAGTTGCTCCTCAGGTTCCCATTAATTCTTTTCCCTCTTAAACCAATGCCCTCTAGCTCTTAATTCCCCAACCCTGGGTAAAAGACTGAGCGCATTCACCCTATCCATGCCTCTCATGATCTTATATATCTCTACATGATCACCCCTCAGTCTCCTACACTCTAAAGAAAAAAGTCCTCACCTGTCCAATCTCTCCCTATAACTCAGTCCCTTGAGCCCTCGCAACATCCCTGTAAATCTCTTCTGCACTCCCTCCAGTTTAATAACGTCTTTCCAATAGCAAGGTGACCAAAACTGAACACATACCCCAGGTGCGGTCTCACCAATGTCCTGTATAACTGCAACATAACTTCCCAATTTCCATACTCAGTACCCTGACTGATGAAGGCCAGCATGTTAAAAGCTTTCTTCATTGCCCTATCTACCTGTGACTCCACATTTAGAGAACCGTGCACCTGATCTTCAAGATCCCTCTGTTCCACGATACTCCCTGAGGTCCGTTCACTGTCAAAGTCCTTCCTTGATTTGACTTTCCAAAATGTAACACCTCACACTTATCTGTGTTGAACTCCATTTGCCATTTCTCAGCCCACTTCCCCAGCTGATCAAGGTCCTGCTGCAATTTTTGATAACCTTCCCCACTGTCTACAACGCCACCTATTTTAGTGCCATCTGCAAACTTACTGATCATGCCTTGTACATTCTCATCCAAATTGTTGATATCGATAACAAACAGCAATGGGCACATCACTAGTCACAGGCCTCCAGTCCAACAAGCATCCTTCCACCAGGAAATGGCAAATGGAATTTAATGTTGGCAAGTGTGAGGTGGTCCACTTTGGTAGGAAGGACTATTACTTACGTGGCGAAAAACTGCAGCAGGCGACGGTGCAGAGGGACCTCGGGGTCCTTGTGCATGAGTCGCAAAAACCCAGTTTGCAGGTGCAGCAGGTGGTCAGGAAGGCGAATGGGATGCTGGCCTTCATAGCGAAGGGGATTGAATATAAAAGTAGGGAGGTCTTGCTGCAGCTGTACAGGGCATTGGTGAGGCCGCAGCTGGAGTACTGTGTGCAGTTTTGGGCGCCGCACCTGCGCAAGGATATTTTGGCCCTGGAGGGAGTGCAGAGGAGGTTTACTAGGCTGATACCGGAGTTGAGGGGATTGAGCTATGAGGAGAGGCTGAATAAACGAGGCTTGTACTCGTTAGAGTTTAGAAGAATGAGGAGAGATCTCATTGAGACGTATAAGATGATGAATGGGATGGATAGGATAGAGGTGGAGAGACTCTTCCCGCTCAAAAAAGACAGTAGGACGAGGGGGCACAGCCTCAAGATAAAGGGGAGGCGGTTTAGAACAGGGTTGAGGAGGAACTTCTTCACTCAAAGGGTGGTGAATCTCTGGAATTCTCTGCCCGTTGAAGTGGTGGAGGCTGCCTCGCTAAATATTTTTAAGAAGCGGGTTGATGGGTTTTTGATAAGAGAAGGGATTAAGGGTTATGGGGAGAGGGCGGGAAGGTGGAACTGAGCCACGACAGATCAGCCATGATCTTATTGAATGGCGGGGCAGGCTCGAAGGGCTAGATGGCCTACTCCTGCTCCTATTTCTTATGTTCTTATAGAACATTACAGCACAAACAGGCCCTTTGGCCCTCGAGTTGCGCCGATCACATCAACCCCACCAATCTATAGACCTATCTATAACCCCCAATCCCATTAAACCCCATATACTCATCCAGAAGTCTTTTAAAAGACCCCAGCGAATTAGCCTCCAACACCGATGACGGCAGCCGATTCCATTCACTCACCATCCTCTGAGTGAAAAACTTACCCCTAACATCACCTCTGTACTTCCCTCCCCGCACCTTAAATCTGTGTCCTCTCGTAGCGACCATTTCAACCCGGGGAAATAGCCTCTGAGAGTCCACCCTATCTATTCCTCTCAACATTTTATAAACTTCTATCAGGTCGCCTCTCAACCTTCGCCTGTCTAGGGAAAAGAGTCCCAGCTCCCTCAACCTATCTTCATAAAGCATACCTCCCAGTCCAGGCAACATCCTTGTAAATCTCCTCTGCACCCTTTCAATAGCTTCTACGTCTTTCCTATAGTGAGGCGACCAGAACTGCACACAGTACTCCAAATGAGGCCTGACAAGGGTCCTGTAAAGTTGCAGCATTACCTCCTGACTCCTAAACTCAATCCCTCAATTAATGAAGGCCAGTACACCATGCGCCTTCTTGACCACCTCCTCCACCTGCGAGGCCGATTTAAGAGTCCTGTGGACCCGGACCCCGAGATCCTTCTGCTCTTCAACGCTACTAAGACTCCTGCCCTTGATAGTGTACTCATTCATCCCGTTGGTTCTGCCGAAATGGATGACTACACATTTATCCGCGTTGAAGTCCATCTGCCACTTCTCCGCCCATTCCTGGATCCTATCTATGTCCTGCTTTTGACATCCTTCCAGACCATCCACAACACCACCGACCTTCGTGTCATCAGCGAACTTGCTAACCCATCCCTCCACTTCCTCATCCAGGTCATTTATGAAAATGACAAACAGCAAGGGTCCCAGAACAGATCCCTGGGGCACCCCACTGGTGACTGACCTCCATTCCGAAAAAGACCCATCCACAACCACTCTCTGCCTTCTGCAGGCAAGCCAGTTCTGGATCCACAAGGCCAAAGGCCCTTGGATCCCATGTCCTCTCACCTTCTCAAGAAGTCTTGCATGGGGGACCTTATCAAACGCCTTGCTGAAGTCCATGTACACTACGTCCATGGCACTTCCTTCATCAATGTGTTCAGTCACATTATCGAAGAACTCAACTAGGCTCGTAAGGCACGACCTGCCTTTGACAAATCGATGCTGACTATTCCTGATCATGTCAAACCTCTCCAAATGCTCGTAAATCTTGTCCCTCAGAAGCCTCTCCATCAGCTTACCAACCACTGAGGTCAGACTCACCGGGCGGTAATTTCCCGGGCTATCTCTGTTCCCTTTCTTAAAAATAGGGACTACATCCGCAATCCTGCAATCTTCCGGAACCTCTCCCGTCTCCATTGACGACGCAAAGATCATCGCCAGGGGCTCTGCAATCACTTCCCTCGCCTCCCACAGTATCCTGGGGTACATCCCATCTGGTCCCGGCGACTTATCTACCTTGATAGAATTCAAAAGTTCTAACACATCTTCCTTCTTAATGTCCACGTACTCAATCTTTTCCATCTGCTGCAAGTCCATAGCAAGATCTCCCAAATCAGCTTCCACTGTGAATACTGAGGCAAAGTACTCATTAAGCACCTCCGCCATTTCTTCTGGTTCCACACAGACCTTTCCCCCTTCACCTTTTATAGGTCCTATCCTTTCCCTTCTCACCCTTTTACCTTTCACATATTTATAGAAGGCCTTGGGATTTTCCTTAATCTTACCCGCCAAGGTCTTCTCATGACCCCTTCTGGCTCTCCTAATTTCCCTTTTAACCTCCTTTCTACAGTCCTTATACTCTTCAAGATCCTTAACCTCTCCTAGTTCCCTGAACCTTTTGTACATCTTCCTTTTCCTCCTGACTAGGTTCAACACAGCCTTCGTGCACCATGGTTCCCGCGACCTACCAAAACCCCCTTGTCTCATCGGAATATTGTCATGCAGAGCGCCAGACAAACATTCCTTGAATATCCGCCACCTTCCTTCGGTACTTTTCCCCAAGAACGCCTCCTTCCAGTTTATTTGTCCAAGTAACTTCCTGACTTCTTCGTATCTCCCCTTACTCCAGACAAACACCTTCCTAGCCTGCCTGATCCTATCTCGTTCCAATGCAATTGTGAAGGAGATAGAATTATGGTCACCATTCCCAAGATGCTCTCCTACCGAGAGATCCATCACCTGCCCTGGTTCATTCGCCAGTACCAGGTCAAGTACAGCCTCTCCCCTCATAGGCTTGTCCACATACTGTGTCAGGAAACCTTCCTGAACACACCTAAGAACCTCCTCTCCAGCCAAACCCCTTACCCTAGGGATATTCCAGTCGATGTTTGGGAAATTGAAGTCTCCCATCACGACAACTCTGTTATTAATACATTTCTCCAGAATCTGGTTCCCTATCTGCACTTCCCTGTCACTATTGGGCGGCCTATAGAATACACCCAGCAAAGTTTTCGACCCTTTGCTGTTCGTAACTTCCACCCACAGAGACTCTGTAGAAAGTCCCTCCACAGCATCCTCTTTCTCTGCAGCCTGACACTGTCCCTGATTAACAGTGCCACTCCACCACCTCTTCTGCCACCCTCCCTGTCCTTCCTGAAGCATCTGAAACCTGGCACCTGAAGTACCCAGTCCTGTCCCTGAGACATCCAAGTCTCCGTAATGGCCACCACATCACATTCCCAAGCAGCAATCCACACCCTAAGCTCATCTACCATATTTACTATACTCCTTGCATTAAAATATATACACTTCAGCCCCTCAGTTTGGGCATTTCCCTTCTCCACCCCCTGTCTAACCTCCCTCCCATATTGCCTGCGGTCCTCCCCTACCTTTAAAGTATTAAAGTACATGCATTTCAAACCCTGCTCCGCCCCACCCCCACTACGCCGTGCCTTGCATTCCCCATCTATGCCCCCCTCACTTTCACCCCCTCTACTCAAGATCCCACCCCCCCTCCAAATCAGTTTAAATCTCCCCGCATAGCCTTTGCAAATTTACCCCCCAGGATATTGATTCCCCTCTGGTTCAGGTGTAGACCATCACTCATATAGAGGTCCCACCTTCCCCAGAATGAGCCCCAATTGCTCAAGGACCTGAACCCCTCCCTCCTGCACCATCCCCTCAGCCATGAGTTCAAACTTTCCCTCTCTTTATTCCTCTCTAAACTATCCCGTGGCACAGGCAAGAGTCCGGATATAACTACTCTTCCAGACTTAGCCTTTAGTTTCCACCCCAACTCCATAAATCTTTGCTTAATATCCCCTTCCCTTAATCTCCCTATGTCATGTGTCCCCACATGAACTATAACTTGGGGTTATAACTATAACTTGATCTCCCTCTCCCCTAAGAGTCCTGAATACCCTGTCCGATACATCCCGGACCCCAGCCCCTGGTAGGCAACACACCAGCCCTGAGTCCCTACCCTTACCTCCGACTCTCCTATCCGTCCCCTTAACTGTGGAGTCCCCAATCATGAGGCCCAATCTCTTACCCTTAATCACCTGAGGTTTCCCAATAGGCTCACCCCCAGAGACCTGCTCCCTTTGGCTATCCCCAGTTGATTCCTCCTCAACTGTAGCCTCCAGGACCGAAAACCTATTTTGGAGGGGAACAGCCCCAGGGGATTGTCCCCCCAACTGCTTCTTTCCCCTCTTCCTGACAGTGACCCAAGACTCATTTCTAGGAGTGACTATCTCCTTATAACTCCTTTCTATGTCCTCCTCCACTTTCCGGATTATGCGGAGCTCCTCTAATTCCACCTCCAGGTCCTTTACACGCTCCTCCAGAAACTGCAATCTTATGTTCTTACCGTCTGCTTCCTCCCATCAAGCCAATTGTATATCTAATATGCCAGCTTTCCTAGGACTCCATGTGATCTAACCTTCCATAACCATGTGGAACTTTATTCAAGGCCTCACTGAGACTATGCCTACCACCCTGCCCTCATTAACCTTCCTCAAAGAACTCTAACAGATTTGTAAGGCATGATCTCCCATACACAAAGCCACGCTGACTGCTCCTAATCAAAGCCTGTCTTTCTAAATGCCTAGATACCTTATCACTCAGAGTGCTCCCTAGTAACTTACCCACCACAAACGTTAGGCTTACCGGTCTATAATTCCCAGGTTTTTCTTTGCAGCCCTTCTTAAATAAGGACACAATATTTGCAACCCTCCAGTCCCTCAGTATATTGTGTATTGGGGTATCTCAGACCCTGCCTCAGTTTATTGTGTATTGGGGTATCTCAGACCCTCAGTTTATTGTGTATTGGGGTATCTCAGTCCCTCAGTTTATTGTGTATTGGGGTATCTCAGACCCTCCTTCAGTTTATTGTGTGTTGGGGTATCTCAGTCCCTCAGTTTATTGTGTGTTGGGGTATCTCAGTCCCTCAGTTTATTGTGTATTGGGGTATCTCAGTCCCTCAGTTTATTGTGTATTGGGGTATCTCAGTCCCTCAGTTTATTGTGTATTGGGGTATCTCAGTCCCTCAGTTTATTGTGTATTGGGGTATCTCAGTCCCTCAGTTTATTGTGTATTGGGGTATCTCAGTCCCTCAGTTTATTGTGTGTTGGGATATCTCAGTCCCTCAGTTTATTGTGTATTGGGGTATCTCAGTCCCTCAGTTTATTGTGTATTGGGGTATCTCAGTCCCTCAGTTTATTGTGTATTGGGGTATCTCAGTCCCTCAGTTTATTGTGTGTTGGGGTATCTCAGTCCCTCAGTTTATTGTGTATTGGGGTATCTCAGTCCCTCAGTTTATTGTGTATTGGGGTATCTCAGTCCCTCAGTTTATTGTGTATTGGGGTATCTCAGTCCCTCAGTTTATTGTGTATTGGGGTATCTCAGACCCTCAGTTTATTGTGTATTGGGGTATCTCAGACCCTCCCTCAGTTTATTGTGTGTTGGGGTATCTCAGACCCTCAGTTTATTGTGTATTGGGGTATCTCAGTCCCTCAGTTCATTGTGTATTGGGGTATCTCAGACCCTCCCTCAGTTTATTGTGTATTGGGGTATCTCAGGCCATCCCTCAGTTTATTGTGTATTGGGGTATCTCAGACCCTCCCTCAGTTTATTGTGTATTGGGGTATCTCAGACCCTCCCTCAGTTTATTGTGTATTGGGGTATCTCAGTCCCTCAGTTTATTGTGTATTGGGGTATCTCAGACCATCCCTCAGTTTATTGTGTATTGGGGTATCTCAGTCCCTCAGTTTATTGTTTATTGGGGTATCTCAGACCCTCCCTCAGTTTATTGTGTATTGGGGTATCTCAGTCCCTCAGTTTATTGTGTATTGGGGTATCTCAGACCCTCCCTCAGTTTATTGTGTGTTGGGGTATCTCAGTCCCTCAGTTTATTGTGTATTGGGGTATCTCAGTCCCTCAGTTTATTGTGTATTGGGGTATCTCAGTCCCTCAGTTTATTGTGTATTGGGGTATCTCAGTCCCTCAGTTTATTGTGTATTGGGGTATCTCAGTCCCTCAGTTTATTGTGTATTGGGGTATCTCAGTCCCTCAGTTTATTGTGTATTGGGGTATCTCAGACCCTCCCTCAGTTTATTGTGTGTTGGCGTATCTCAGTCCCTCAGTTTATTGTGTATTGGGGTATCTCAGTCCCTCAGTTTATTGTGTATTGGGGTATCTCAGTCCCTCAGTTTATTGTGTATTGGGGTATCTCAGACCCTCCCTCAGTTTATTGTGTATTGGGGTATCTCAGTCCCTCAGTTTATTGTGTATTGGGGTATCTCAGACCCTCCCTCAGTTTATTGTGTATTGGGGTATCTCAGACCCTCAGTTTATTGTGTATTGGGGTATCTCAGGCCCTCCCTCAGTTTATTGTGTACTGGGGTATCTCAGTCCCTCAGTTTATTGTGTATTGGGGTATCTCAGTCCCTCAGTTTATTGTGTATTGGGGTATCTCAGTCCCTCAGTTTATTGTGTATTGGGGTATCTCAGTCCCTCAGTTTATTGTGTATTGGGGTATCTCAGTCCCTCAGTTTATTGTGTATTGGGGTATCTCAGTCCCTCAGTTTATTGTGTATTGGGGTATCTCAGTCCCTCAGTTTATTATGTATTGGGGTATCTCAGTCCCTCAGTTTATTGTGTATTGGGGTATCTCAGTCCCTCAGTTTATTGTGTATTGGGGTATCTCAGTCCCTCCCTCAGTTTATTGTGTATTGGGGTATCTCAGTCCCTCAGTTTATTGTGTATTGGGGTATCTCAGTCCCTCAGTTTATTGTGTATTGGGGTATCTCAGTCCCTCAGTTTATTGTGTATTGGGATATCTCAGTCCCTCAGTTTATTGTGTGTTGGGGTATCTCAGTCCCTCAGTTTATTGTGTGTTGGGGTATCTCAGTCCCTCAGTTTATTGTGTATTGGGGTATCTCAGACCCTCCCTCAGTTTATTGTGTGTTGGGGTATCTCAGTCCCTCAGTTTATTGTGTATTGGGGTATCTCAGTCCCTCAGTTTATTGTGTATTGGGGTATCTCAGACCCTCCCTCAGTTTATTGTGTGTTGGGGTATCTCAGTCCCTCAGTTTATTGTGTATTGGGGTATCTCAGTCCCTCAGTTTATTGTGTATTGGGGTATCTCAGTCCCTCCCTCAGTTTATTGTGTATTGGGGTATCTCAGACCCTCCCTCAGTTTATTGTGTATTGGGGTATCTCAGTCCCTCAGTTTATTGTGTATTGGGGTATCTCAGTCCCTCAGTTTATTGTGTATTGGGATATCTCAGTCCCTCAGTTTATTGTGTGTTGGGGTATCTCAGTCCCTCAGTTTATTGTGTGTTGGGGTATCTCAGTCCCTCAGTTTATTGTGTATTGGGGTATCTCAGTCCCTCAGTTTATTGTGTATTGGGGTATCTCAGACCCTCCCTCAGTTTATTGTGTATTGGGGTATCTCAGTCCCTCAGTTTATTGTGTATTGGGGTATCTCAGACCCTCCCTCAGTTTATTATGTATTGGGGTATCTCAGTCCCTCAGTTTATTGTGTGTTGGGGTATCTCAGTCCCTCAGTTTATTGTGTGTTGGGGTATCTCAGTCCCTCAGTTTATTGTGTATTGGGATATCTCAGTCCCTCAGTTTATTGTGTATTGGGGTATCTCAGTCCCTCAGTTTATTGTGTATTGGGGTATCTCAGACCCTCCCTCAGTTTATTGTGTGTTGGGGTATCTCAGTCCCTCAGTTTATTGTGTATTGGGGTATCTCAGTCCCTCAGTTTATTGTATATTGGGGTATCTCAGTCCCTCAGTTTATTGTGTATTGGGGTATCTCAGTCCCTCAGTTTATTGTATATTGGGGTATCTCAGTCCCTCAGTTTATTGTGTATTGGGGTATCTCAGTCCCTCAGTTTATTGTGTATTGGGGTATCTCAGTCCCTCAGTTTATTGTGTATTGGGGTATCTCAGTCCCTCAGTTTATTGTGTATTGGGGTATCTCAGTCCCTCAGTTTATTGTATATTGGGGTATCTCAGTCCCTCAGTTTATTGTGTATTGGGGTATCTCAGTCCCTCAGTTTATTGTGTATTGGGGTATCTCAGTCCCTCAGTTTATTGTGTATTGGGGTATCTCAGTCCCTCAGTTTATTGTGTATTGGGGTATCTCAGTCCCTCCCTCAGTTTATTGTGTATTGGGGTATCTCAGTCCCTCAGTTTATTGTGTATTGGGGTATCTCAGTCCCTCAGTTTATTGTGTATTGGGGTATCTCAGTCCCTCAGTTTATTGTGTATTGGGGTATCTCAGTCCCTCCCTCAGTTTATTGTGTATTGGGGTATCTCAGTCCCTCAGTTTATTGTGTATTGGGGTATCTCAGTCCCTCAGTTTATTGTGTATTAGGGTATCTCAGTCCCTCAGTTTATTGTGTGTTGGGATATCTCAGACCCTCAGTTTATTGTGTATTGGGGTATCTCAGTCCCTCAGTTTATTGTGTGTTGGGATATCTCAGACCCTCAGTTTATTGTGTATTGGGGTATCTCAGTCCCTCAGTTTATTGTGTATTGGGGTATCTCAGTCCCTCAGTTTATTGTGAATTGGGGTATCTCAGACCCTCCCTCAGTTTATTGTGTATTGGGGTATCTCAGACCCTCCCTCAGTTTATTGTGTATTGGGGTATCTCAGTCCCTCAGTTTATTGTGTATTGGGGTATCTCAGTCCCTCAGTTTATTGTGTGTTGGGGTATCTCAGTCCCTCAGTTTATTGTGTATTGGGGTATCTCAGTCCCTCAGTTTATTGTGTGTTGGGGTATCTCAGTCCCTCAGTTTATTGTGTATTGGGGTATCTCAGTCCCTCAGTTTATTGTGTGTTGGGGTATCTCAGTCCCTCAGTTTATTGTGTATTGGGGTATCTCAGTCCCTCAGTTTATTGTGTATTGGGGTATCTCAGTCCCTCAGTTTATTGTGTATTGGGGTATCTCAGTCCCTCAGTTTATTGTGTATTGGGGTATCTCAGTCCCTCAGTTTATTGTGTGTTGGGGTATCTCAGTCCCTCAGTTTATTGTGTGTTGGGGTATCTCAGTCCCTCAGTTTATTGTGTATTGGGGTATCTCAGTCCCTCAGTTTATTGTGTATTGGGGTATCTCAGTCCCTCCCTCAGTTTATTGTGTATTGGGGTATCTCAGACCCTCCCTCAGTTTATTGTGTGTTGGGGTATCTCAGGCCCTCAGTTTATTGTGTATTGGGGTATCTCAGTCCCTCCCTCAGTTTATTGTGTATTGGGGTATCTCAGACCCTCAGTTTATTGTGTGTTGGGGTATCTCAGTCCCTCAGTTTATTGTGTATTGGGGTATCTCAGTCCCTCCCTCAGTTTATTGTGTATTGGGGTATCTTAGACCCTCCCTCAGTTTATTGTGTATTGGGGTATCTCAGTCCCTCAGTTTATTGTGTATTGGGGTATCTCAGTCCCTCAGTTTATTGTGTATTGGGGTATCTCAGTCCCTCAGTTTATTGTGTATTGGGGTATCTCAGACCCTCCCTCAGTTTATTGTGTATTGGGGTATCTCAGACCCTCCCTCAGTTTATTATGTATTGGGGTATCTCAGTCCCTCAGTTTATTGTGTATTGGGGTATCTCAGTCCCTCAGTTTATTATGTATTGGGGTATCTCAGTCCCTCAGTTTATTGTGTATTGGGGTATCTCAGTCCCTCAGTTTATTGTGTATTGGGGTATCTCAGTCCCTCCCTTAGTTTATTGTGTATTGGGGTATCTCAGACCCTCCCTCAGTTGATTGTGTATTGGGGTATCTCAGTCCCTCAGTTTATTGTGTATTGGGGTATCTCAGTCCCTCCCTCAGTTTATTGTGTATTGGGGTATCTCAGACCCTCCCTCAGTTTATTATGTATTGGGGTATCTCAGTCCCTCAGTTTATTGTGTATTGGGGTATCTCAGTCCCTCAGTTTATTATGTATTGGGGTATCTCAGTCCCTCAGTTTATTGTGTATTGGGGTATCTCAGTCCCTCAGTTTATTGTGTATTGGGGTATCTCAGTCCCTCAGTTTATTGTGTATTGGGGTATCTCAGACCCTCCCTCAGTTTACTGTGTATTGGGGTATCTCAGTCCCTCAGTTTATTGTGTATTGGGGTATCTCAGAACCTCCCTCAGTTTATTGTGTATTGGGGTATCTCAGACCCTCAGTTTATTGTGTATTGGGGTATCTCAGTCCCTCAGTTTATTGTGTGTTGGCGTATCTCAGTCCCTCAGTTTATTGTGTGTTGGGGTATCTCAGTCCCTCAGTTTATTGTGTATTGGGGTATCTCAGACCCTCAGTTTATTGTGTGTTGGCGTATCTCAGTCCCTCAGTTTATTGTGTGTTGGGGTATCTCAGTCCCTCAGTTTATTGTGTATTGGGGTATCTCAGTCCCTCAGTTTATTGTGTGTTGGGATATCTCAGTCCCTCAGTTTATTGTGTATTGGGGTATCTCAGTCCCTCAGTTTATTGTGTGTTGGGGTATCTCAGTCCCTCAGTTTATTGTGTATTGGGGTATCTCAGACCCTGCCTCAGTTTATTGTGTGTTGGTGTATCTCAGTCCCTCAGTTTATTGTGTATTGGGGTATCTCAGACCCTCAGTTTATTGTGTGTTGGGGTATCTCAGTCCCTCAGTTTATTGTGTATTGGGGTATCTCAGTCCCTCAGTTTATTGTGTATTGGGGTATCTCAGTCCCTCAGTTTATTGTGTATTGGGGTATCTCAGTCCCTCAGTTTATTGTGTATTGGGGTATCTCAGACCCTCAGTTTATTGTGTACTGGGGTATCTCAGTCCCTCAGTTTATTGTGTATTGGGGTATCTCAGTCCCTCAGTTTATTGTGTATTGGGGTATCTCAGTCCCTCAGTTTATTGTGTATTGGGGTATCTCAGACCCTGCCTCAGTTTATTGTGTATTGGGGTATCTCAGTCCCTCCCTCAGTTTATTGTGTATTGGGGTATCTCAGACCCTCCCTCAGTTTATTGTGTGTTGGGGTATCTCAGTCCCTCAGTTTATTGTGTATTGGGGTATCTCAGTCCCTCAGTTTATTGTGTGTTGGGGTATCTCAGTCCCTCCCTCAGTTTATTGTGTATTGGGGTATCTCAGACCCTCCCTCAGTTTATTGTGTGTTGGGGTATCTCAGTCCCTTTGTTTATTGTGTATTGGGGTATCTCAGTCCCTCAGTTTATTGTGTATTGGGGTATCTCAGTCCCTCAGTTTATTGTGTATTGGGGTATCTCAGTCCCTCCCTCAGTTTATTGTGTATTGGGGTATCTCAGTCCCTCAGTTTATTGTGTATTGGGGTATCTCAGTCCCTCAGTTTATTGTGTATTGGGGTATCTCAGACCCTCCCTCAGTTTATTGTGTGTTGGGATATCTCAGACCCTCCCTCAGTTTATTGTGTGTTGGTTTATCTCAGTCCCTCAGTTTATTGTGTATTGGGGTATCTCAGACCCTACCTCAGTTTATTGTGTATTGGGGTATCTCAGTCCCTCAGTTTATTGTGTATTGGGGTATCTCAGACCCTACCTCAGTTTATTGTGTATTGGGGTATCTCAGACCCTCCCTCAGTTTATTGTGTGTTGGGATATCTCAGACCCTCCCTCAGTTTATTGTGTGTTGGTTTATCTCAGTCCCTCAGTTTATTGTGTATTGGGGTATCTCAGTCCCTCAGTTTATTGTGTATTGGGGTATCTCAGACCCTACCTCAGTTTATTGTGTATTGGGGTATCTCAGACCCTCCCTCAGTTTATTGTGTGTTGGGATATCTCAGACCCTCCCTCAGTTTATTGTGTGTTGGTTTATCTCAGTCCCTCAGTTTATTGTGTATTGGGGTATCTCAGTCCCTCAGTTTATTGTGTATTGGGGTATCTCAGACCCTGCCTCAGTTTATTGTGTATTGGAGTATCTCAGACCCTCCCTCAGTTTATTGTGCATTGGGGTATCTCAGACCCTCCCTCAGTTTATTGTGTATTGGGGTATCTCAGTCCCTCAGTTTATTGTGTATTGGGGTATCTCAGACCCTCAGTTTATTGTGTATTGGGGTATCTCAGTCCCTCAGTTTATTGTGTGTTGGGGTATCTCAGTCCCTCAGTTTATTGTGTATTGGGGTATCTCAGTCCCTCAGTTTATTGTGTATTGGGGTATCTCAGTCCCTCAGTTTATTGTGTATTGGGGTATCTCAGTCCCTCAGTTTATTGTGTATTGGGGTATCTCAGTCCCTCAGTTTATTGTGTATTGGGGTATCTCAGACCCTCAGTTTATTGTGTGTTGGGGTATCTCAGTCCCTCAGTTTATTGTGTATTGGGGTATCTCAGACCCTCCCTCAGTTTATTGTGTATTGGGGTATCTCAGTCCCTCAGTTTATTGTGTATTGGGGTATCTCAGACCCTCAGTTTATTGTGTATTGGGGTATCTCAGTCCCTCAGTTTATTGTGTATTGGGGTATCTCAGTCCCTCAGTTTATTGTGTATTGGGGTATCTCAGTCCCTCAGTTTATTGTGTATTGGGGTATCTCAGTCCCTCAGTTTATTGTGTATTGGGGTATCTCAGTCCCTCAGTTTATTGTGTATTGGGGTATCTCAGTCCCTCAGTTTATTGTGTATTGGGGTATCTCAGTCCCTCAGTTTATTGTGTATTGGGGTATCTCAGTCCCTCAGTTTATTGTGTATTGGGGTATCTCAGTCCCTCAGTTTATTGTGTATTGGGGTATCTCAGTCCCTCAGTTTATTGTGTATTGGGGTATCTCAGACCCTCAGTTTATTGTGTATTGGGGTATCTCAGACCCTCCCTCAGTTTATTGTGTATTGGGGTATCTCAGTCCCTCAGTTTATTGTGTATTGGGGTATCTCAGACCCTCCCTCAGTTTATTGTGTATTGGGGTATCTCAGTCCCTCAGTTTATTGTGTGTTGGGGTATCTCAGTCCCTCAGTTTATTGTGTGTTGGGGTATCTCAGACCCTCCCTCAGTTTATTGTGTATTGGGGTATCTCAGTCCCTCAGTTTATTGTGTATTGGGGTATCTCAGACCCTCAGTTTATTGTGTATTGGGGTATCTCAGTCCCTCAGTTTATTGTGTATTGGGGTATCTCAGTCCCTCAGTTTATTGTGTATTGGGGTATCTCAGACCCTCCCTCAGTTTATTGTGTATTGGGGTATCTCAGTCCCTCAGTTTATTGTGTCTTGGGGTATCTCAGTCCCTCAGTTTATTGTGTGTTGGGGTATCTCAGACCCTCAGTTTATTGTGTGTTGGGGTATCTCAGTCCCTCAGTTTATTGTGTATTGGGGTATCTCAGACCCTCAGTTTATTGTGTGTTGGGGTATCTCAGTCCCTCAGTTTATTGTGTATTGGGGTATCTCAGTCCCTCAGTTTATTGTGTATTGGGGTATCTCAGACCCTCCCTCAGTTTATTGTGTATTGGGGTATCTCAGACCCTCCCTCAGTTTATTGTGTATTGGGGTATCTCAGTCCCTCAGTTTATTGTGTGTTGGGGTATCTCAGTCCCTCAGTTTATTGTGTGTTGGGGTATCTCAGTCCCTCAGTTTATTGTGTATTGGGGTATCTCAGACCCTCAGTTTATTGTGTATTGGGGTATCTCAGTCCCTCAGTTTATTGTGTATTGGGGTATCTCAGTCCCTCAGTTTATTGTGTATTGGGGTATCTCAGACCCTCCCTCAGTTTATTGTGTATTGGGGTATCTCAGTCCCTCAGTTTATTGTGTATTGGGGTATCTCAGACCCTCAGTTTATTGTGTATTGGGGTATCTCAGACCCTCAGTTTATTGTGTGTTGGGGTATCTCAGTCCCTCAGTTTATTGTGTATTGGGGTATCTCAGTCCCTCAGTTTATTGTGTATTGGGGTATCTCAGTTCCTCAGTTTATTGTGTATTGGGGTATCTCAGTCCCTCAGTTTATTGTGTATTGGGGTATCTCAGTCCCTCAGTTTATTGTGTATTGGGGTATCTCAGACCCTCCCTCAGTTTATTGTGTATTGGGGTATCTCAGACCCTCCCTCAGTTTATTGTGTGTTGGGGTATCTCAGTCCCTCAGTTTATTGTGTATTGGGGTATCTCAGACCCTCCCTCAGTTTATTGTGTATTGGGGTATCTCAGTCCCTCAGTTTATTGTGTATTGGGGTATCTCAGACCCTCCCTCAGTTTATTGTGTATTGGGGTATCTCAGTCCCTCAGTTTATTGTGTATTGGGGTATCTCAGTCCCTCAGTTTATTGTGTCTTGGGGTATCTCAGTCCCTCAGTTTATTGTGTGTTGGGGTATCTCAGACCCTCAGTTTATTGTGTGTTGGGGTATCTCAGTCCCTCAGTTTATTGTGTATTGGGGTATCTCAGACCCTCAGTTTATTGTGTGTTGGGGTATCTCAGACCCTCAGTTTATTGTGTGTTGGGGTATCTCAGACCCTCCCTCAGTTTATTGTGTATTGGGGTATCTCAGACCCTCCCTCAGTTTATTGTGTATTGGGGTATCTCAGTCCCTCAGTTTATTGTGTGTTGGGGTATCTCAGTCCCTCAGTTTATTGTGTGTTGGGGTATCTCAGTCCCTCAGTTTATTGTGTATTGGGGTATCTCAGACCCTCCCTCAGTTTATTGTGTATTGGGGTATCTCAGTCCCTCAGTTTATTGTGTGTTGGGGTATCTCAGTCCCTCAGTTTATTGTGTATTGGGGTATCTCAGTCCCTCAGTTTATTGTGTATTGGGGTATCTCAGTCCCTCAGTTTATTGTGTATTGGGGTATCTCAGACCCTCCCTCAGTTTATTGTGTATTGGGGTATCTCAGACCCTCAGTTTATTGTGTATTGGGGTATCTCAGACCCTCCCTCAGTTTATTGTGTGTTGGGGTATCTCAGTCCCTCAGTTTATTGTGTATTGGGGTATCTCAGTCCCTCAGTTTATTGTGTATTGGGGTATCTCAGTCCCTCAGTTTATTGTGTGTTGGGGTATCTCAGTCCCTCAGTTTATTGTGTATTGGGGTATCTCAGTCCCTCAGTTTATTGTGTATTGGGGTATCTCAGTCCCTCAGTTTATTGTGTATTGGGGTATCTCAGTCCCTCAGTTTATTGTGTATTGGGGTATCTCAGTCCCTCAGTTTATTGTGTATTGGGGTATCTCAGTCCCTCAGTTTATTGTGTATTGGGGTATCTCAGTCCCTCAGTTTATTGTGTATTGGGGTATCTCAGTCCCTCAGTTTATTGTGTATTGGGGTATCTCAGTCCCTCAGTTTATTGTGTATTGGGGTATCTCAGTCCCTCAGTTTATTGTGTATTGGGGTATCTCAGTCCCTCAGTTTATTGTGTGTTGCGGTATCTCAGTCCCTCAGTTTATTGTGTATTGGGGTATCTCAGTCCCTCAGTTTATTGTGTATTGGGGTATCTCAGTCCCTCAGTTTATTGTGTATTGGGGTATCTCAGTCCCTCAGTTTATTATGTATTGGGGTATCTCAGTCCCTCAGTTTATTGTGTATTGGGGTATCTCAGTCCCTCAGTTTATTGTGTATTGGGGTATCTCAGTCCCTCAGTTTATTGTGTATTGGGGTATCTCAGTCCCTCAGTTTATTGTGTGTTGGGGTATCTCAGTCCCTCAGTTTATTGTGTATTGGGGTATCTCAGACCCTCAGTTTATTGTGTATTGGGGTATCTCAGACCCTCAGTTTATTGTGTATTGGTTTATCTCAGTCCCTCAGTTTATTGTGTATTGGTTTATCTCAGTCCCTCAGTTTATTGTGTATTGGGGTATCTCAGTCCCTCAGTTTATTGTGTATTGGGGTATCTCAGACCCTCCCTCAGTTTATTGTGTATTGGGGTATCTCAGTCCCTCAGTTTATTGTGTATTGGTTTATCTCAGTCCCTCAGTTTATTGTGTATTGGGGTATCTCAGTCCCTCAGTTTATTGTGTATTGGGGTATCTCAGACCCTCCCTCAGTTTATTGTGTATTGGGGTATCTCAGTCCCTCAGTTTATTGTGTATTGGGATATCTCAGTCCCTCAGTTTATTGTGTATTGGGGTATCTCAGACCCTCCCTCAGTTTATTGTGTATTGGTTTATCTCAGTCCCTCAGTTTATTGTGTATTGGGGTATCTCAGTCCCTCAGTTTATTGTGTATTGGGGTATCTCAGACCCTCCCTCAGTTTATTGTATATTGGGGTATCTCAGTCCCTCAGTTTATTGTGTATTGGGGTATCTCAGACCCTCAGTTTATTGTGTATTGGGGTATCTCAGACCCTCAGTTTATTGTGTATTGGGGTATCTCAGACCCTCAGTTTATTGTGTATTGGGGTATCTCAGACCCTCCCTCAGTTTATTGTGTATTGGGGTATCTCAGTCCCTCAGTTTATTGTGTGTTGGGGTATCTCAGTCCCTCAGTTTATTGTGTGTTGGGGTACCTCAGTCCCTCAGTTTATTGTGTATTGGGGTATCTCAGTCCCTCAGTTTATTGTGTATTGGGGTATCTCAGTCCCTCAGTTTATTGTGTGTTGGGGTATCTCAGACCCTCCCTCAGTTTATTGTGTATTGGGGTATCTCAGTCCCTCAGTTTATTGTGTATTGGGGTATCTCAGTCCCTCAGTTTATTGTGTGTTGGGGTATCTCAGTCCCTCAGTTTATTGTGTATTGGGGTATCTCAGTCCCTCAGTTTATTGTGTATTGGGGTATCTCAGTCCCTCAGTTTATTGTGTATTGGGGTATCTCAGACCCTCCCTCAGTTTAATGTGTATTGGGGTATCTCAGTCCCTCAGTTTATTGTGTATTGGGGTATCTCAGACCCTCCCTCAGTTTATTGTGTATTGGGGTATCTCAGACCCTCAGTTTATTGTGTATTGGGGTATCTCAGACCCTCCCTCAGTTTAATGTGTATTGGGGTATCTCAGTCCCTCAGTTTATTGTGTATTGGGGTATCTCAGACCCTCCCTCAGTTTATTGTGTATTGGGGTATCTCAGTCCCTCAGTTTATTGTGTATTGGGGTATCTCAGTCCCTCAGTTTATTGTGTATTGGGGTATCTCAGTCCCTCAGTTTATTGTGTATTGGGGTATCTCAGACCCTCCCTCAGTTTAATGTGTATTGGGGTATCTCAGTCCCTCAGTTTATTGTGTGTTGGGGTATCTCAGTCCCTCAGTTTATTGTGTGTTGGGGTATCTCAGTCCCTCAGTTTATTGTGTGTTGGGGTATCTCAGTCCCTCAGTTTATTGTGTATTGGGGTATCTCAGACCCTCCCTCAGTTTAATGTGTATTGGGGTATCTCAGTCCCTCAGTTTATTGTGTATTGGGGTATCTCAGACCCTCCCTCAGTTTATTGTGTATTGGCGTATCTCAGTCCCTCCCTCAGTTTATTGTGTGTTGGGGTATCTCAGACCCTCCCTCAGTTTATTGTGTATTGGGGTATCTCAGTCCCTCAGTTTATTGTGTATTGGGGTATCTCAGTCCCTCAGTTTATTGTGTATTGGGGTATCTCAGACCCTCCCTCAGTTTATTGTGTATTGGGGTATCTCAGGCCCTCCCTCAGTTTATTGTGTACTGGGGTATCTCAGTCCCTCAGTTTATTGTGTATTGGGGTATCTCAGTCCCTCAGTTTATTGTGTATTGGGGTATCTCAGTCCCTAGTTTATTGTGTGTTGGGGTATCTCAGTCCCTCAGTTTATTGTGTGTTGGGGTATCTCAGTCCCTCAGTTTATTGTGTATTGGGGTATCTCAGACCCTCCCTCAGTTTATTGTGTATTGGGGTATCTCAGTCCCTCAGATTATTGTGTGTTGGGGTATCTCAGTCCCTCAGTTTATTGTGTATTGGGGTATCTCAGTCCCTCAGTTTATTGTGTATTGGGGTATCTCAGTCCCTCAGTTTATTGTGTGTTGGGGTATCTCAGTCCCTCAGTTTATTGTGTATTGGGGTATCTCAGTCCCTCCCTCAGTTTATTGTGTGTTGGGGTATCTCAGTCCCTCAGTTTATTGTGTGTTGGGGTATCTCAGACCCTCAGTTTATTGTGTGTTGGGGTATCTCAGACCCTCAGTTTATTGTGTGTTGGGGTATCTCAGACCCTCAGTTTATTGTGTGTTGGGGTATCTCAGTCCCTCAGTTTATTGTGTATTGGGGTATCTCAGACCCTCCCTCAGTTTATTGTGTGTTGGGATATCTCAGTCCCTCAGTTTATTGTGTATTGGGGTATCTCAGTCCCTCAGTTTATTGTGTATTGGGGTATCTCAGACCCTCCCTCAGTTTATTGTGTATTGGGGTATCTCAGTTCCTCAGTTTATTGTGTATTGGGGTATCTCAGTCCCTCAGTTTATTGTGTATTGGGGTATCTCAGTCCCTCAGTTTATTGTGTATTGGGGTATCTCAGTCCCTCAGTTTATTGTGTGTTGGGGTATCTCAGACCCTCCCTCAGTTTATTGTGTATTGGGGTATCTCAGTCCCTCAGTTTATTGTGTATTGGGGTATCTCAGACCCTCCCTCAGTTTATTGTGTATTGGGGTATCTCAGTCCCTCAGTTTATTGTGTATTGGGGTATCTCAGACCCTCCCTCAGTTTATTGTGTGTTGGGGTATCTCAGTCCCTCAGTTTATTGTGTATTGGGGTATCTCAGTTCCTCAGTTTATTGTGTATTGGGGTATCTCAGTCCCTCAGTTTATTGTGTATTGGGGTATCTCAGTCCCTCAGTTTATTGTGTATTGGGGTATCTCAGTCCCTCAGTTTATTGTGTGTTGGGATATCTCAGTCCCTCAGTTTATTGTGTATTGGGGTATCTCAGACCCTGCCTCAGTTTATTGTGTATTGGGGTATCTCAGTCCCTCAGTTTATTGTGTATTGGGGTATCTCAGTCCCTCAGTTTATTGTGTATTGGGGTATCTCAGTCCCTCAGTTTATTGTGTATTGGGGTATCTCAGTCCCTCAGTTTATTGTGTATTGGGGTATCTCAGACCCTCCCTCAGTTTATTGTGTGTTGGGGTATCTCAGACCCTCCCTCAGTTTATTGTGTGTTGGGGTATCTCAGTCCCTCAGTTTATTGTGTATTGGGGTATCTCAGTCCCTCAGTTTATTGTGTGTTGGGGTATCTCAGTCCCTCAGTTTATTGTGTGTTGGGGTATCTCAGTCCCTCCCTCAGTTTATTGTGTATTGGGGTATCTCAGACCCTCCTTCAGTTTATTGTGTATTGGGGTATCTCAGTCCCTCAGTTTATTGTGTATTGGGGTATCTCAGTCCCTCAGTTTATTGTGTGTTGGGGTATCTCAGTCCCTCAGTTTATTGTGTGTTGGGGTATCTCAGACCCTCCCTCAGTTTATTGTGTATTGGGGTATCTCAGACCCTCCCTCAGTTTATTGTGTATTGGGGTATCTCAGTCCCTCAGTTTATTGTGTGTTGGGGTATCTCAGTCCCTCAGTTTATTGTGTGTTGGGATATCTCAGTCCCTCAGTTTATTGTGTATTGGGGTATCTCAGTCCCTCCCTCAGTTTATTGTGTATTGGGGTATCTCAGACCCTCCCTCAGTTTATTGTGTGTTGGGGTATCTCAGTCCCTCAGTTTATTGTGTATTGGGGTATCTCAGTCCCTCAGTTTATTGTGTATTGGGGTATCTCAGTCCCTCAGTTTATTGTGTATTGGGGTATCTCAGTCCCTCAGTTTATTGTGTGTTGGGGTATCTCAGTCCCTCAGTTTATTGTGTGTTGGGGTATCTCAGTCCCTCAGTTTATTGTGTGTTGGGGTATCTCAGTCCCTCAGTTTATTGTGTATTGGGGTATCTCAGTCCCTCAGTTTATTGTGTATTGGGGTATCTCAGTCCCTCAGTTTATTGTGTATTGGGGTATCTCAGTCCCTCAGTTTATTGTGTATTGGGGTATCTCAGTCCCTCAGTTTATTGTGTATTGGGGTATCTCAGTCCCTCAGTTTATTGTGTGTTGGGGTATCTCAGTCCCTCAGTTTATTGTGTATTGGAGTATCTCAGACCCTCCCTCAGTTTATTGTGTATTAAAACGTAGAACATTACAGCGCAGTACAGGCCCTTCGGCCCTCGATGTTGCACCGACCAGTGGAACCAATCTAATGACCCTCTAACCTAAACTATTGCAATGTTATCCATATTCCTATCCACTGACCATCTGAACACCCTTAAAGTTGGTGAGTCCACAACTGCTGCAGGCAGAGCATTCCACACCCTTACTACCCTCTGAGTAATGAACCTACCTCTGACATCCGTCCTATAATTACCACCCCTTAATTTAAAGCCGTGTCCCCTTGTGTTAGCCATCACCATCTGAGGAAAAAGGCTCTCACTGTCCACCCTATCTAACCCTCTGATCATCTTGAATGCCTCAATTAGGTCACCTCTCAACCTTCTTCTCTCGAACGAAAACAACCTCAAGTCCCTCAGCCTTTCCTCATAAGACCTTCCCACCATACCAGGCAACATCCTGGTAAACCTCCTCTGCACCCTTTCCAAAGCCTCCACATCTTTCTGACAATGCAGCGACCAGAACTGTACGCAATACTCCAAGTGCGGCCGCACCAGAGTTTTGTACAGTTGTAACATGACCTCGCGGCTCTGAAATTCAATCCCTCTACCAATAAAAGCTAACACACCGTACACCTTCTTAACAACCTTATCAACCTGGGTGCCAACTTTCAGGGATCTATGCACGTGTACACCGAGATCTCTCTGCTCGTCAATACTACCATGAGCACTTCCATTAGCCCTATATTCTGTACTCCTGTTATTCTTACCAAAGTGAATCACTTGACACTTTTCTGTATTAAACTCCATCTGCCACCTCTCAGCCCAGCTCTGCAGCTTATCTCTGTCCCTCTGCAAACTATAACATCCATCCTCACTGTCTACAACTCCTCCAACTTTGGTGTCGTCAGCAAATTTACTAACCCATCCTTCTACACCCTCATCTAGGTCATTTATAAAAATGACAAACAGCAGTGTCCCCAAAACAGATCCCTGAGGAACACCACTTGTAACTGAACTCCAGGTTGAATATTTCCCATCAACCACCACCCTCTGTCTTCTATCAGCTAGCCAATTCCTGATCCAAACTGCTAAATCACCCTCAATCCCATGCATCTGTATTTTCTGCAATAGTCTACCATGGGGAACCTTATCAAACGCTTTGCTAAAATCCATATACACCACGTCAACTGCCTTACCCTTATCCACCTCTTTGGTCACCTTTTCAAAAAACTCGATAAGGTTTGTGGGGCACGACCTACCCTTCAGAAAACCGTGTTGACTATCCCTAATCAATTTATTTCCCTCTAGATGATTATAAATCCTATCCCTTATAATCCTTTCCAAAACTTTGCCCACAACAGAAGTAAGGCTCACTGGTCTATAATTCCCAGGATGGTCTCTACTCCCCTTCTTGAACAAGGGGACAACATTTGCTATCCTCCAGTCTTCCGGCACTATACCTGAAGCCAATGACGACATGAAGTTCAAAGCCAAAGGCTCTGCAATCTCCTCCCTAGCATCCCAGAGAATCCTAGGGTAAATCCCATCCGGTCCAGGGAACTTATCTATTTTCATACTCTCAAGAATTGCTAACACCTCCTCCTTATGTACCTCAATCGCATCTAGTCTACAACCCTGTATCTCAGTATTCTCCTCGACTACATTCACTTTTTCCTGCATGAATACTGACGAAAAATATTCATTTAGTGCCTCTCCTATCTCTTCAGGCTCCACGCACAACTTCCCACTGTTGTCTCTGACTGGCCCTAATCTTGCCCTAACCAATCTTTTATTCTTGAAACCCCAATAGAAAGCTTTAGGGTTCTCCTTGATCCTATCCACCAAAGTCTTCTCATGTCCTCCTCTAGCTCTTCTTAACTCTCTCTTCAGCTCCTTCCTGGCTAATTTGTAGCTCTCCAGTGCCCTAACTGAGCCTTCACGTCTCATCTGGGAACAGGGATAGCCCGGGAAATTACCGACCGGTGAGTCTGACCTCAGTGGTTGGTAAGTTGATGGAGAGGCTTCTGAGGGACAAGACTTATGAGCATTTGGAGAGGTTAAGAAAGGAGGCTTATGTTCGGATGAGGCTTGAGGGCTCAGGTAGTGCATTAGAAAGTTTTAGATTGGCTAGGAGGGAGTTGAAGAGGGAGTTAAGAAGGGCTAAAAGAGGACATGAGATGACTTTGGCTGATAGGATTAAGGAGAACCCTAAGGCGTTTTACAGGTATGTCAAGAGCAGAAGGTTGGTTAGGGCAAGATTAGGGCCAGTTACAGACAGTAGAGGGAAGTTGTGTGTGGAACCGGAGGAGATTGGAGAGGCGTTGAACCAATATTTCTCTTCGGTGTTCACGCAAGGGGACATGAATGTAGCTGAGGAGGACACTGGGGTGCAGGGATGTAAAATAGATAGTATTGCAGTTGATACGGGGGATGTGCTGGATATTTTAGAGGGTTTGAAAATAGATAAGTCTCCTGGTCCGGATGGGATTTACCCTAGGATTCTTTGGGAGGCAAGAGAGGTGATTGCGAAGCCTCTGGCTCTGATCTTCAGGTCGTCGTTGGTCTCTGATATAGTACCGGAAGATTGGAGGACAGCAAATGTTGTCCCATTGTTTAAGAAGGGGAGAAGAGACTTCCCTGGGAATTATAGACCAGTGAGTCTTACTTCTGTGGTGGGTAAGGTTTTGGAAAGAATTATTAGAGACAGGATTTATATTTATTTGGAGAGTAATGAGTTGATTAGAGACAGTCAGCATGGTTTTGTAGCGGGTAGGTCATGCCTTACTAACCTTATCAAGTTCTTTGAGAAAGTGACCAAAGAGGTGGATAGGGGTAAGGCAGTTGATGTGGTGTATATGGATTTTAGCAAGGCGTTTGATAAGGTTCACCATGGTAGGCTTCTGCAGAAAATGCAGATGTATGGGATTGGGGGTGATCTAGGTAATTGGATCAGGAATTGGCTAGCAGATAGGAGACAGAGGATGGTGGTTGATGGTAAATATTCGTCATGGAGTTCGGTTACGAGTGGTGTGCCTCAGGGATCTGTTTTGGGGCCACTGCTGTTTGTAATTTTTATTAATGATCTGGATGAGGGTATAGTTGGGTGGATTAGTAAGTTTGCTGATGACACCAAAGTCGGAGGTGTGGTAGATTGTGAGGAAGGGTGTCATAGTTTGCAGGGTGACTTAGAAAGATTGCAGAGCTGGGCTGAGAGGTGGCGGATGGAGTTTAATGTGGAGAAGTGTGAGGTAATTCATTTCGGTAGGAATAACAGATGTGTTGAGTATAGGGCTAACGGGAGGACTTTGAATAGTGTGGAGGAGCAGAGGGATCTAGGTGTATGTGTACATAGATCCCTGAAAGTTGGGAATCACGTAGATAAGGTTGTTAAGAAGGCATACGGTGTCTTGGCGTTTATTGGTAGGGGGATTGAATTTAGGAGTCGCAGCGTCATGATGCAACTGTACACAACTCTGGTGCGGCTGCACTTGGAGTTTTGTGTGCAGTTCTGGTCCCCACATTACAGGAAGGATGCAGAGGCTTTGGAGAGGGTGCAGAAGAGGTTTACCAGGATGTTGCCTGGTATGGAGGGGAGATCCTATGAGGAGAGACTGAGAGATTTGGAGTTGTTTTCGCTGGAAAGAAGGCGGCTAAGAGGGGACCTCATTGAAACATATAAGATGATTAGAGGTTTAGACAGGGTAGATAGTGATAGCCTTTTTCCTAGGATGGAGAAACTAGCACGAGGGGGCACGACTTTAAATTAAGGGGGGGTAGTTATAGGACTGATGTCAGGGGTAGGTTCTTTACCCAGAGGGTGGTGAGGGACTGGAATGCCCTGCCAGCTGCAGTTGTAAATGCGCTTAGTTTGGGGGCGTTTAAGAGATCTGTGGATAGATTTATGGACGAAAAGGGATTGGTTTAGGCTAGTGGGTCATTGTTTTGTAACTGGTCGGCGCAACATCGTGGGCCGAAGGGCCTGTTCTGCGCTGTAATGTTCTATGTTCTTAAGAATGATCAGAAATAGTCAACATGGTTTTGTCAAGGGCAGATCGTGCCTTACGAGCCTAGTTGAGTTCTTTGAGAATGTGACTGAGCACATTGACGAAGGAAGACCGGTAGACGCGGTTTACATGGACTTCAGCAAGGCTTTTGATAAGGTCCCCCACGCAAGACTTCTTGAGAAGGTGAGAGGGTATGGGATCCAAGGGCCTTTGGCCTTGTGGATCCAGGACTGGCTTGCCTGCAGAAGGCAGAGAGTGGTTGTGGATGGGTCTTTTTCTGCATGGAGGTCGGTCACCAGTGGAGTGCCCCAGGGATCTGTTCTAGGACCCTTGCTGTTTGTCATTTTCATAAATGACCTGGATGAGGAAGTGGAGGGATGGGTTAGTAAGTTCGCCGATAATACGAAGGTTGGTGGCGTTGTGGATGGTCTGGAAGGATTTCAAAAGTTGCAGCAGGACATAGATAGGATGCAGGAATGGGCGGAGAAGTGGCGGATGGACTTCAACGCGGATAAATGTGTAGTGATCCATTTTGGCAGAACCAACGGGATGAACGAGTACACTATCAAGGGCAGAAGTCTTGGTAGTGTTGAAGAGCAGAAGGATCTCGGGGTCCGGGTCCACAGGACTCTTAAATCGGCCTCGCAGGTGGAGGAGGTGGTCAAGAAGGCGTATGGTGTACTGGCCTTCATTCATCGAGGGATTGAGTTTAGGAGTCGGGAGGTAATGCTGCAACTTTACAGGACCCTTGTCAGGCCTCACTTGGAGTACTGTGCGCAGTTCTGGTCGCCTCACTATAGGAAGGATGTGGAAGCTATTGAAAGGGTGCAGAGGAGATTTACAAGGATGTTGCCTGGACTGGGAGGCATGCCTTATGAAGATAGGTTGAGGGAGCTGGGACTCTTTTCCCTGGAGAGACGAAGGTTGAGAGGCGACCTGATAGAAGTTTATAAAATGTTGAGAGGAATAGATAGGGTGGACTCTCGGAGGCTGTTTCCCCGGGTTGAAATGGTCGCTACGAGAGGACACAGATTTAAGGTGCAGGGAAGCAAGTGATATTAGGGGTAAGTTTTTCACTCAGAGGGTGGTGAGTGAATGGAATCGGCTGCCGTCAGTGGTGGTGGAGGCGAACTCGCTGGGGTCTTTTAAAAGACTTCTGGATGAGTATATGGAATTTAATGGGATTGGGGGTTATAGATAGGTCTATGGCTTAGTAGGTATACAAGTGATCGGTGCAACTAGTGGGCCGAAGGGCCTATTTATGCTGTAGTGTTCCATGTTCTATCTTTAAGTAAGCCTCCTTCTTTCTCTTCACTCGAGATTCAACTTCTTTAGTCCACCACGGTTCCCTCGCTCGACCACTTCCTCCCTGCCTGACAGGTACATATTTGTTAAAGATTCAAGTATTGGGGTATCTCAGTCCCTCAGTTTATTGTGTATTGGGGTATCTCAGTCCCTCAGTTTATTGTGTATTGGGGTATCTCAGTCCCTCAGTTTATTGTGTATTGGGGTATCTCAGTTCCTCAGTTTATTGTGTATTGGGGTATCTCAGTTCCTCAGTTTATTGTGTGTTGGGGTATCTCAGTCCCTCAGTTTATTGTGTATTGGGGTATCTCAGACCCTCCTTCAGTTTATTGTGTATTGGGGTATCTCAGTCCCTCAGTTTATTGTGTATTGGGGTATCTCAGTCCCTCAGTTTATTGTGTATTGGGGTATCTCAGTCCCTCAGTTTATTGTGTATTGGGGTATCTCAGTCCCTCAGTTTATTGTGTATTGGGGTATCTCAGTTCCTCAGTTTATTGTGTATTGGGGTATCTCAGACCCTCCCTCAGTTTATTGTGTGTTGGGGTATCTCAGTCCCTCAGTTTATTGTGTATTGGGGTATCTCAGTCCCTCAGTTTATTGTGTATTGGGGTATCTCAGTCCCTCAGTTTATTGTGTGTTGGGGTATCTCAGTCCCTCAGTTTATTGTGTATTGGGGTATCTCAGTCCCTCAGTTTATTGTGTATTGGGGTATCTCACACCCCCCTCAGTTTTAGAGTCCTCTACCTTTGGGAAAAGATATTGACTATCTAGCTGATCTGTGCCCCTCATTATTTTATAGATCTCTATAAGGTCACCCCTCAGCCTCCTACGCTCCAGTCTATCCAGCCTCTCCACATTACTCAATCCATCAAGTCCCAGTAGCATCCTAGTAAATCTTTTCTGCACTCTTTCTAGTTTAATAATATCCTTTCTATAATAGGGTGACCAGAATTGCACACAGTATTCCAAGTGTGACCTTACCAATGTCTTGTTCAACTTCAACAAGACGTCCCAACTCCTGTATTCAATGTTCTGACCGATGAAACTAAGAATGCCGAATACCATCTTCATCACTCTATCCACCTGTGACTCCACTTTCAAGGAGCTATGAACCTGTACCCCTAGATCTCTTTGTTCTGTAACTCTCCCCAACGCCCTACCATTAACTGAGTAAGTCCTGCCCTGGTTCAATCTACCAAAATGCATCACCTCGCGTTTGTCTAAATTAAACTGCCATTCGTCAGCTCACTGGCCCAATTGATCAAGATCCCGTTGCAATTGGAGATAACTTTCTTCACTGTCCACTATGCCATCAATCTTGGTGCCATCTACAAACTTACTAACCATGCCCCCTATATTCTCATCCAAATCATTAACATAAATGACAAATAACAGTGGGCCCAGCACTGATCCCTGAGGCACATCGCTGGACACAGGCCTCCAGTTTGAAAAACATCTCCCTACAACCACCCTCTGGCTTCTGTCAAGAAGCCAATTTTGCATCCATTTAGATACCTCACCCTGGATCCCATGTCCCTCAGTTTACTGTGTGTGTGTGGGTGTTACTTGGTCCCAGGAGGTCCCTGCTTATACCTGTTGATGTAGGGATGTTTGAGGCTCTCTTCAGCAGTCAGCCGATGGTCTGGGTTGAAAATGAGCAGTTTGTTCAGCAGGTCCAGGGCATCTGGTGGAGTGGTGCTGGGCAGAAGCTGTTCGAGCGAGGACCTGGGCCTGGGAGCAGAGATCAGATCATTGGACTATCTGGTGGTTGAATGACATGTCTTACTATGAGTGCGTGTGAAGAGTTCACCCACCTGCACAACATCTTCTGAACAACAGAGGCACCATAATCAGAGTTAATGGCCAGGACATCTGTGATTAGAGAGAAGAAGCAGAGTTATCCACACGGCACCCAGCACAGCCTATGACATGTAAACAGAACAGTATGACATATTTCCTAGTGGACTCCAGTACAATGGCACTGGCCCATCAGCACAGTACAAATCCTGTGACTCACCTCCTGACTCCACAAAGCCTGTCCACCATCAACAAGGCACAAGTGTTACGAATGAGTGGTAGGAAGTTAGAATGCAGCATTTGTAAGAACGGTAAAATTGTAAAAAGCATCGCATTTTCCCTTTAGAAGATGGTGATTGTTCTGTGCTTAGAGAGTGAAAAAAATGCAAGTGCACAAAGAGCCCAAACTGAAACATTTATATTGAAAGGACAACAGACAACAGGGTTTTAAATTTAGCCAATCAATTTGAATCAGACACTTGGATACTAAGAACCTGTTAAATATAAATCTGATGGTTTTGACAATCTAGGACCAGCCCCACTGTGGGGAATACTGTTATGTCATCACAAGTATAAAAGAAGTGGACAGTGGGACAAAAACAGACAGCAACTGCCACCTGCCAGAGATCACCACTCTCAGTTTTGAACTCTCGAGAGGGAGAATTGTTGGCTCTCATAGCTTCATCTATATCTTAGAGAAAGCACCATCTAGATAGCAAAGGTACCAAGGAAGAAAGAAGTTTCAGACAGAAGAATCAACAGAGAAGGCCCAGAATGTTCCGAAGACACAAAACCTGGTTGTAATTTAGAGAATGACCAAATTCTATTTTTGTTAATAAGTGGGAATTTTAAGGGGCATCTGGACAATCCATGAATAGAATGGGAATGGAGGGATATGGTCCCCGGAAGAGGAGGGGGTTTTAGTTCAGTTGGGCAGCATGGTCAGTGCAGCCTTGGGGGGGGGCGAAGGGCCTGTTCCTGTTCTGTAATTTTCTTTGTATTTATTTGAACAGCAGATGGTTACAATTAGAATCTTGTTTTATTCAGGAATAGTTAGTAGTTAGAAGGGATTTATTTGGTTTATTCATAGTTTAGAACATAGAACATTACAGCGCAGTACAGTCCCTTCAGCCCTCGATGTGGTGCTGATCTGTGAAACTAATCTAAAGCCCATCTGACCTACACTATTCCAATATCCCAGGTTGATAAGGTTGTTAAGAAGGCGTACGGTGTGTTAGCTTTTATTGGCAGAGGGATTGAATTTCGGAGCCGCGAGGTTATGTTACAATTGTACAAAACTCTGGTGTGGCCGCACTTGGAGTATTGCGTACAGTTCTGGTCGCTGCATTGTCAGAAAGATGTGGAGGCATTGGAAAGGGTGCAGAGGAGGATGTTGCCTGGTATGGTGGGAAGGTCTTATGAGGAAAGGCTGAGGGACTTGAGTTTATTTTCATTGGAGAGAAGAAGGTTACGAGGTGAACTGATTGAGGCATACAAGATGATCAGAGGGTTAGATAGGGTGGATAGTGAGAGCCTTTTTCCTCGGATGGTGATGGCTAGCACGAGGGGACATAGCTTTAAATTAAGGGGTGGTAATTATAGGATGGATGTCAGAGGTAGGTTCTTTACTCAGAGGGTAGTAAGAGCGTGGAATGCCCTGCCTGCAGCAGTTGTGGACTCGCCAACTTTAAGGGCGTTCAAATGGTCAGTGGATAGGCATATGGATAACGTTGGAATAGTTTAGGTTAGAGGGTCATTAGATTGGTTCCACTGGTCGGCGCAACATCGAGGGCCAAAGGGCCTGTACTGCGCTGGAATGTTCTATGTTCTAATATCATCCATATACATATCCAATGACCATTTAAATGCCGTTAATGTTGGTGAATCCACTACAGTTGCAGGCAGGGCATTCCACGCCCTTACTACTCTCTGAGTAAAGAGCCTACCTCTGACATCTGTCCTATATTTATCACCACTCAGTTTAAAGCTATGTCCCCTCGTGTTAGCCATCACCATCCGAGGAAAAAAGTTTTCACTGTCCACCGTATCTGATCATCTTGTATGCCTCTACTAAGTCACCTCTTAACCATTTTCTCGCCAATGAAAATAACCTCAAGTTCCTCAGCTTTTCCTCATAAGACCTTCCCACCATACCAGGCAACATCCTGGTAAACCTCCTCTGCACCCTTTCCAATGCCTCCACATCTTTCTTATAATGCAGCGACCAGAACTGTACACAATACTCCAAGTGCGGCCGCACCAGAGTTTTGTACAGTTGTAACATGACCTCACGGTTCAGAAATTCAATCCCTCTACCAATAAAAGCTAACACACCGTACACCTTCTTAACAACCCTATCAACCTGGGTGCCAACTTTCAGGGATCTATGCACATAAACACCGAGATCTCTCTGCTCGTCAACACTACCAAGTGACTTACCATTAGCCCAATACTCTGTATTCCTGTTACTCCTTCCAAAGTGAGTCACTTCATACTTTTCCACATTAAACTCCATTTGCCACCTCTCAGCCCAGCTCTGCAGCTTATCTATGTCTCTCTGTAACCTGCAACATCCATCCACACTGTCCACAACTCCTCAGACTTTAGTGTCATTCACAAATTTACTAACCCATCCTTCTACACCCGCATCCAGGTCATTTTTATAAAAATGGCAAACAGCAGTGGCCCCAAAACAGATCCCTGAGGTATACCACTATTAACTGAACTCCAGGATGAACATTTCCCATCAACCACCACCCTCTGTTCTATCAGCTAGCCAATCTCTGATCCAAACCACTAAATCACCCTCAATCCCATGTATCTGCATTTTCTGTAATAGCCTACCATGGGGAACCTTATCAAACACTTTACTGAAATCCATATCCACCACGTCAACTGCCTTACCCTTATCCACCTCTTTGGTCACCTTCTCAAAGAACTCAATAAGGTTTGTGAGGCACAACCTACCCTTCACAAAGTGTTGACTATCCCTAATCAATTTATTTCCCTCTAGATGATTATAAATCCTACCTCTTACAATCCTTTCCAAAACTTTGCCCACAGCAGAAGTAAGGCTCACTGGTCTATAATTCCCAGGATGGTCTCTATTCCCCTTCTTGAACAAGGGGATAACATTTGCTATCCTTCAGTTTTCTGGCACTATTCCTATAGACAATGATGACCTAAAGATCAAAGCCAAAGGCTCTGCAATCTCCTCCCTAGCCTCAGAGAATCCTAGGATAAATCCCATCCGGCCCAGGGGACTTATCTATTTTCATACTCTCAAGAATTGCTAACACCTCCTCATGAACCTCAATCCCGTCTAGTCTAATAGCCTGTATCTCAGTATTCTCCTCGATTACATTGTCTTTTTCCTGTGTGAATACTGATGAAAAATATTCATTTAGCGCCTCTCCTATCTCTTCGGACACCAAGCATAAATTCCCACTACTGTCCTTGACTGGCCCTAATCTTACCCTATCATTCTTTTATTCCTGACATATCTATAGAAAGCTTTAGGGTTTTCCTTGATCCTATCCGCCAAAGACTTCTCATGTCCTCTCCTAGCTTTTCTTAGCTCTCCCTTTAGGTCCTTCTTGGCTAACTTATAACTCTCAAGTGCCCTAACTGAGCCTTCACATCTCATCTTTACATAAATCTCCTTCTTCCTCTTCACAAGAGATTCAACTTCTTTAATAAATCACGGTTCCCTCGTTCGACCACTTCCTCCCTGCCTGACAGGTACATATTTACCAAGGACACACAGTAGCTGTTCCTTGAACAAGCTCCACATTTCAGTTGTGCCCATCCCCTGCAGTTTCCTTCCACATCCTATACATCCTAAATCTCACCTAATCGTATCATAATTATCTTTCCCCCAGCTATAACTTTTCCCCTGTGGTATATACCTAAGGTAAACGTAACCGAATTGTGGTCACTATCACCAAAGTGCTCACCTACCTCCAAGTCTAACACCTGGTCTGGTTCATTACCCAAATCCAATGTAGCCTCACCTCTTGTTGGCCTATCTACATCCTGTGTCAGGAAAGCTTCCTGCACACATTGGACAAAAATTGACCCCTCTAAAGTACTCAAATGATAGCGTTTCCAGTTAATATTTGTAAAATTAAAGTCCCCCATAACAACTAAACTGATACTTTTGCTCCAATCCTTTCCTCAACATCTCTGGAACTTTTTGGAGGTCTATAGAAAACTCCCAGCAGGGTGACCTCTCCTTTCCTGTTTCTAACCTCAGCCCACACTACATACATGTAGATGAGTCCACATCAAACCTCCTTTCTGCCACCGTAATACTGTCCCTGACTAACAATGCCACACCTCCCCCTCTTTTACCACTTTCTCTGATCTTACTGAAACACCTAAACCCTGGAACCTGCAACAACCATTCCTGTCCCTGCTCTATCCATGTCTCTGAAATAGCCACAACATCAAAGTTCCAGGTACCAACCCATGCTGCAAGTTCACCCACCTTATTCCGGATCTCCTAGCGCTGAAATAGACACACTTCAAACCACCTTCCTGCCTGCCAGTACACTCCTGCGACCTTGAAACTTTATTTGTGATCTCACTACTCTCAACCTCCTGTACACTCGAGCTACAATTCAGGTTCCCATCCCCCTACTGAATTAGTTTAAACCCTCCCGAAGAGCATTAACAAATTCCCCCCCCCAGGATATGGGTACCCCTCTGGTTCAGGTGAAGACCATCCCGTTTGTAGAGGTCCCACCTACCCCAGAACGAGCCCCAATTATCCAGGTATCTGAATCCCTCCCTCCTGCACCATCCCTGTAGCCATGTGTTCAACTGTTCTCTCCCCCTATTCCTCTCCTCGCTAGCACGTGGCACAGGTAACAAACCAAAGATAACAACTCTGTTTGTTCTAGCTCTAAGCTTCCATCCTAACTCCCTGATTTTCTGCCTTACATCCCCATCCCTTTTCCTATGTTTTTGGTACCTATGTGGACCATGACTTGGGATTGGTCCCCCTTCCCCTTAAGGATCCCAAAAACATGATCTGAGACATCACAGACCCTGGCACCTGGGAGGCAACACACCAACCACAAGTCTCTCTTGTTCCCACAGAGTTTCCTATCTGTTCCCCCTGACTATGGAGTCCCCAATGACTTATGCTCTACTCCTCTCCCCACTTCCATTCTGAACAACAGGGACAGACTCTGTGCCAGAGACCTGTACCTCATGGTTTATGCCTGGTAAATCGTCCCCTGTAATAGTATCCAAAACGGTATACTTGTTATACAGAGAAACGGCTAAATTTAGTTCATTTGTTAGATAAGTTAATTGTTATGTGTTGATTTTCGACTAAGTGTCGGGGATTTATTTTTATTTAACCACTAGAAGTTGCTGAAGAGCAGGTCACACCACTTCACACACTCTTTTTACAGATTGTAGGGTGATGTTCTCTTTGGGTGTTTCGGTATTAGTTCTCAGAGGGGGAATCAACCTTCGGGTTTATAAAACATAAGTCAGCAGTGTGATGGAATGTGGTTGAGTTTCTGATGCAGATGGAGGATGAGAAAGTAGGGTCCCGAACCTGTGTCCTCTGTTTGAACAGAGGGGAGTACGATAGGATGAGAGAGGAATTGGCGAATGTAGATTGGGGACGCAGATTGGTTGGTAGGACGGCTGAGGAACAGGGGATGATTTTTAAGGAGATCTTTCTTGATGCTCAGCAGAAATATATTCCGATGTAGGAGAAGGGATAACCAGCCGTGGTTATCGAAGGAAATAAAGGAGTATTAAATTAAAAGCTGATGCATTCAGAGTGGCTAAAAGTAGTGGGCGATTAGAAGATTGGGAAAGGTTTAAAAATCAACAAAGAATGACTAAAAAGTTGATAAAGAAAGGATAGACTGCGAAGCTAGACTAGCACTAAATAAAAAAAAAGACAGTAAAAGTTTTTACAAATATATAAAGGAGAGGCTGGCTAGAGTGAATGTTGGACCCTTAGAGGATGTGAGGGGGGATTTAGTGGTGGGAGATAAGGAAATGGCTGAGGCCTTAAATAAGTTTATTGCCTCGGTCTTCACGGAGGAGGACACAAATAGTTTGCCGGATATTAAAGATAGAAGTATGGTAGGAGTTGAGGGCCTGAATGCGATCACAGTCACTAGAGAGGTAGTGCTTGACAGACTAATGGGACTGAAGGTGGAGAAGTCCCCAGGACCGGATGGAATGATCCCAGGGATCTGAAGGAAATGGCAGAGGTGATAGTGGATGCCTTAGTAATTATTTACCAAAATTCGTTGGATTCCGAGGAAGTGCCGGAAGATTGGAAAACAACTAATGTTATGCCGTTGTTTAAAAACGGTGGCAAAGGGCAGGGAATTATAGGTCGGTTAGTTTAATATCTGTAGTTGGAAAAATGCCTGAATCCGTCATCAAATAAGAAATAGTGAGGCACCTAGAAAAGAATGGTTTGATCGAGCAGACGCAGCACGGATTCGTTAAGGGGAAGTCGTGTTTGACGATTTTATTGGATTTCTATGAGGATGTGACTAGTGCGGTAGACAGAGGGGAACCGGTGGATGTGGTGTTTCTAGATTTTCAAAAGGTTTGATAAGGTGCCTCACAAAAGGTTGCTTCAGAAGGTTAGGGTGCATGGAGTTGGGGGTAGGGTGTTAGCGTGGATAGAGGATTGGCTGTCTATTAGGAAGCAGAGAGTTGGTATCAATGGATGCTATTCTGGTTGGTCATTGGTGACCAGTGAAGTGCCGCAGGGGTCGGTGCTGGGGCCTCAGCTCTTTACCATTTATACAGATGATCTGGAGGAGGGGGCTGAGTGTAGGGTGACAAAATTTGCTGATGACATGAAGATGAGTGGTAAAGCAAATTGCGTGGAGGGTGTGAAAAGTCTGCAGAGGGACCTGGATAGGCTGAGCGAGTGGGTGAGGACCTGGCAGATGGAGTATAATGTTAGTAAGTGTGAGATTATCCACTTTGACAGAAATAATAGCAGGAGGGATACCTCCAAGTCTAACACCTGGTCTGGTTCATTACCCAGTACCAAATCCAATGTAGCCTCACCGCTTGCTGGCCTATCTACATCCTGTGTCATGAAACCTTCCTGCGCACATTGGACCAAAACTGACCCCTCTAACGTACATAAGAACATAAGAACATAAGAAATAGGAGCAGGAGTAGGCCATCTGGCCCTTCGAGCCTGCCCCGCCATTCAATAAGATCATGGCTGATCTGTCGTGGCTCAGTTCCGCCTTCCCGCCCTCTCCCCATAACCCTTAATCCCCTCTCTTATCAAAAACCCATCAACCCGCTTCTTGAAAATATTGCCTGGCACCCTTCTTAAACAACGGCGTAACATTAGCCGTTTTCCAATCTTCCGGCACTTCCCCGGAATCCAGCGACGTCTGGAAAATAACCACCAAGGCATCCACTATAACCTCCGCCATTTCTTTCAGAACCTTCGGATGCATTCCATCCGGTCCTGGGGACTTGTCCACAATCAGCCCCTCCAGTCTGTCGAGCACCACCTCTCTAGTAACAGTAATGTCATTAAGACCCTCCAGTCAAAGAACAAAGAACAAAGAACAACACAGCACGGGAAACAGGCCCTTCGGCCCAACGAGCCCGCGCCGCCGTCCCATTGTCTCAGTGACCTATTCATGATTTTAGTCTATGCCTAATGTGTGAGGATCAGGGAGGTCCAATATAGGGACAATTTGTTACCCAATCAATCAGCCTAAAAGCACATTTTTGGGATGTGGGAGGAAACCGGAGCACCCGGAGGAAACCCACGCAACCACGGGGAGAACGCGCAAACTCCCACGGACACAGGCCCAACTCCATGTGTCCGCACAGCAACAGAGATAGCCTCTGTGCTGCCATGATGCCCTCGAGATGGTCCAGTTTACGCACACCAACGACATGAAGCAGTAGGCAACTCCCGAAGCAATATCCAAGAGCAGCCCACCACAACCTGCCGCCCGCATGCCCCTTGCTGGACTTAAGTGCCTGTGGATAAAAATTTCATTATTAAAGACTCTATATCCCTGAGGCTAAAACTGATCCCAAGCCTACAATGCTTAGTAAGGCCTGCTATATCCCCCTATATGTAGACCGCTCATGTGGCTGTCCAAGTGACTCTTGAACAACCCTAGCGTGCCTGCTTCCACCACCTTACTCGGCAGTGCATGCCACATCCCCACTACCCTTTGTGTGAAAAACTGCCCTCTAATATTAGTCTTATATCTAGCCCCCCTCACCCTAAGCCCGTGACCCCTCGTTCTATCCATTTCTAATAGCGGAAAAAGCTTATCACCATCTACTCTATCTGTCCCCTTCATAATCTTATAAACCTCTATTAGATCCCCCCTCAGCCGACGTCTCTCAAGGGAAAACAGCCCAAGTGCGTTCAATCTTCCCTCGTAAGACAGCCCTTCCATACCAGGCAACATCCTGGTAAATCTCCTCTGCGCTCTCTCCAGGATCTCTACATCCTTCCGGTAGTACGGCGACCAGAACTGGACGCAGTACTCCAGGTGAGGCCTAACCAACGTTCTATACAACTGCAACATCAGACTCCTACTCTTATATTCTACACCCCTTCCTATGAAGGCTAACATGCCATACGCTTTCCTCATCACATTCTGCACCTGCACCGACACCTTCAGGGACTTGTGTACCTGCACCCCCAGGTCTCTCTGCGTATCTATACTCCGGATAGTTCTACCTTTTATCATATAACTCCCTTCCACATTATTCTGGCCAAAGTGCATCACCTCGCATTTCTCCGGATTAAATTCCATTTGCCATCTATCTGCCCAATCTACCAGCCTGTTTATGTCCTGTTGCATTGCCAGGCACTGCTCCTCAGTACCCGCCAATCCAACCATCTTAGTGTCATCAGCAAATTTGCTGATCACACCACCTATCCCCTCTTCCAAGTCATTAATATATACTACAAATAGTAGAGGCCCTAGTACCGAGCCCTGCGGCACCCCACTGGTGACAGACCTCCAATTGGAAAAGGAGCCCTCCACTACTACCCGCTGTCTCCTCCTCCACCTTTCCATCGCTAACACCCGGCAAATTATTCACGTCCTCCTCCGTGAAGATGTGCTTGAACTATAGCTTTTCCAATTGAATGGCGATAATTATGGGGGATTTTAACCTGCACGTTGATTGGTTGACTCAAGTCGGATGCGGTGGGCTTGAGGAAGAGTTCTTGGAAAGCTGTCGGGATAGTTTCCTTGAACGGTATGTAACGGAACCTACGAGGGAGCGAGTTAACTTAGATCTGGAGTCATGTAACGAGGCAGGTAGAATTAGGGATCTTCTTGTGAGGGATCCTCTTGGGACGAGTGATCATTGTATAGTTGAATTTCTGATGCAGATGGAGGATGAGAAAGTAGGGCCCAAACCAGTGTCCTCTGTTTGAACAGAGGGGAGTATGATAGGGTGAGGGCAGAATTGGCAAATGTAGATTGGGGGCACAGATTGGTTGTTAGCACAGCCGAGGAACAGTGGAGGATTTTTAAGGAGATCTTTTTCGGTACTCAGCAGAAATATATTCCTATGGTAAAGAAGGACTGTAAGAAAAGGGATAACCAGCCGTGGTTATCGAAGGAAATAAAGGAGAGTATTAAATTAAAAACTGCTGCGTAAAGAGCGGCTAAAAATAGTGGGGAATTAGAAGATTGGGAAAGATTTTAAAAAAACAACAAAGAATGACTAAGAAAGTGATAAAGAAAGGAAAGATAGAGTATGAAGCTAAACTAGCTCTAAATATAAAAAATGATAGTAAAAGTTTTTACAGATAGGACGCTTACCGGGAGTTGTAGTTTTTTCCCGGGCCCCTAACCCTATAAATTAGTGCAGAGAGGATACCCGATTCTCTACACTGGTAGCGAATCCCACCCTCCCACCTCCTCTAACCTAAATTATAAGTGTGGGTAAGTTTTCTTTTTAATATTTTTTATTTTTTCTGCTGGTAATTGTTTCAGGGATGGCAGTTCAGGCAGTGTGCTGCATCTCCTGTGGGATGTATGTGGTGAGGGACTCCAGTAGTGTTTCAGGGGATTTTACTTGTAGGAAGTGTATTAGATTGCAGCTTCTGGAGGAGCGTGTAAAGGAGTTGGAGGTGGAAGTAGAGGAACTCCGCAAAATTCGGGATGCAGAGGTGGACATTGATAGGAGTTATAAGGAGATAGTCACTCCTAGAAACCAGTCTTGGGTCACTGCCACGAGGAGAGGAAAGAAGAATGTGGTGGGACAATCCCCTGGGGCTGTTCCCCTCCAAAATAGGTTTTCGGTCCTGGAGGCTACAGTTGAGGAGGAATCAACTGGGGATAGCCAAAGGGAGCAGGTCTCTGGGGATGAGCCTATTGTAAAAGCTCAGGTGGTTAGGGGTAGCAAAAGATTAGGACTTGTGATTGGGGACTCCACCGTTAAAGGGACAGATAGGAGAGTCGGTAGCAATGATAGGGACTCAGGGCTGGTGTGTTGCCTACCAGGGGCTGGGGTCCGGGATGTATCAGAGAGGATATTCAAGACTCTCAGGGGAGAGGGAGATTAACCCCAAGTTATAATTCATGTGGGGATGCATGATATAGGGAGGCTAAGGGAAGGGGATATTAAGCAGAGATTCATGGAGTTGGGGTGGAAGCTAAAGGCCAAGTCAGACAGAGTGGTTATATCTCTGGACTCTTGCCTGTGCCACGAGATAGTTTAGAGAGGAATAGAGAGAGGGAAAGTTTGAACTCGTGGCTGAGGGGATGGTGCAGGAGGGAGGGGTTCAAGTACTTGAGCAATTGGGGCTCGTTCTGGGGAAGGTGGGACCTCTATAAGAGGGATGGGCTACACCTGAACCAGAGGGGAACAAATATCCTGGGGGGTAAATTTGTGAAGGTTATGCGGAGTGGTTTAAACTGATTCGGTAGGTTTAAACTGATTCATTTCGGTAGGAATAACAGATGTGTTGAGTATAGGGCTAACGGGAGGACTTTGAATAGTGTGGAGGAGCAGAGGGATCTAGGTGTATGTGTACATAGATCCCTGAAAGTTGGGAATCAAGTAGATAAGGTTGTTAAGAAGGCATACGGAGTCTTGGCGTTTATTGGTAGGGGGATTGAATTTAGGAGTCGCAGCATCATGATACAACTGTACACAACTCTGGTGCGGCCACACTTGGAATTTTGTGTGCAGTTCTGGTCCCCACATTACAGGAAGGATGTAGAGGCTTTGGAGAGGGTGCAGAGGAGGTTTAAGAACATAAGAACATAAGAAATAGGAGCAGGAGTAGGCCATCTGGCCCTTCGAGCCTGCCCCGCCATTCAATAAGATCATGGCTGATCTGTCGTGACTCAGCTCCACCTTCCCGCCCTCTCCCCATTTACCAGGATGTTGCCTGGTATGGAGAGGAGATCCTATGAGGAGAGACTGAGAGATTTGGGGTTGTTTTCGCTGGAAAGAAGGCGGCTAAGAGGGGATCTCATTGAAACATATAAGATGATTAGAGGTTTAGACAGGATAGATAGTGATAGCCTTTTTCCTAGGATGGAGAAAGCTAGCACGAGGGGGCACGATTTTAAATTAAGGGGGGGTAGTTATAGGACAGATGTCAGGGGTAGGTTCTTTACCCAGAGGGTGGTGAGGGACTGGAATGCCCTGCCAGCTGCAGTTGTAAATGCACCTAGTTTGGGGGCATTTAAGAGATCTGTGGATAGGTTTATGGATGATAAGGGATTGGTTTAGGCTAGTGGGTCATTGTTTTGTAACTGGTCGGCGCAACATCGTGGGCCGAAGGGCCTGTTCTGCGCTGTAATGTTCTATGTTCAGAGGGGGGGGTGAGATCCTGAGTAGAGGGGGTGAAAGTGAGGGGGGCATAGATGGGGACTGCAATGCACGGCATTGCACGGCAAAAACCCAGCTTGCAGGTGCAGCAGGTGGTCAGGAAGGCGAATGGAATGCTGGCCTTCATAGCGAAGGGGATTGAATATAAAAGTAGGGAGGTCTTGCTGCAGCTGTATAGGGCATTGGTGAGGCCGCAGCTGGAGTACTGTGTGCAGTTTTGGGCGCCGCACCTGCGCAAGGATGTTTTGGCCCTGGAGGGAGTGCAGAGGAGGTTTACTCGGCTGATACCGGAGTTGAGGGGATTGAGCTATGAGGAGAGGCTGAATAAACTAGGCTTGTACTCGTTAGAGTTTAGAAGAATGAGGGGAGATCTCATTGAGACGTATAAGATGATGAATGGGATGGATAGGATAGAGGTGGAGAGACTGTTCCCGCGCAAAAAAGACAGTAGGACTAGGGGGCACAGCCTCAAGATAAAGGGGGGGCGGTTTAGAACAGAGTTGAGGAGGAACTTCTTCACTCAAAGGGTGGTGAATCTCTGGAATTCTCTGCCCGTTGAAGTGGTGGAGGCTGCCTCGCTAAATATTTTTAAGAAACGGGTTGATGGGTTTTTGATAAGAGAAGGGATTAAGGGTTATGGGGAGAGGGCGGGAAGGTGGAGCTGAGTCACGACAGATCAGCCATGATCTTATTGAATGGCGGGGCAGGCTCGAAGGGCCAGATGGCCTACTCCTGCTCCTATTTCTTATGTTCTTATGTTCTTATGTTCATTGTGGGGGAGGGGTGGAGCAGGGTTTGAAATGCGTATACTTTAATGCGAGGAGTATTCGCAATAAGGTGGATGAACTTGCAGCGTGGACCAGTACCTGGGACTTTGATGTTGTGGCCATTTCAGAGACTTGGATAGAGCAGGGTCAGGAATGGATGTTGCAGGTCCCGGGGTACAAATGCTTTAGTCGGAGTAGAGAAAGAGGTAGAAGGGGGGGTGGGGTAGCATTATTGGTCAAGGACTGTATCTCAGTGTCAGAGAGGAACTTTGATGAGGACTTGTCTGTTGAGGTAGTATGGGCGGAGATTAGAAATAGGAGAGGAGAGGTCACCCTGTTGGGAGTCTTTTATAGACCTCCAAATAGTTCTAGAGAGGTTGAGGAAAGGATTGCGGAGACGATCCTTGTTAGGAGTGAAAGTAATAGGGTAATTGTTATGGGGGACTTTAACTTTACTCATGTTGATTGGAATTGCTATAGCTCTAGCTCGTTAGAGGGGTCAGTTTTTGTTCAAAGTGTGCAGGTAGGTTTTTTGACTCAGTCTGTAGATAGGCCGACTGGAGGTGAGGCTATATTGGATTTGGTGCTGGATAATGAGCCAGACCAGGTGCTAGACTTGGAAGTTGGTGTGCATTTTGGGGATAGTGACCACAATTCGATTACGTTCACCTTAGTGATGGAAAGGGATAGGCATGAACCTCGGGTCAGTAGTTTCAGCTGGGGGAAGGGTAATTAAGAGGCTATTAGGAGAGAATTAGGAAGCATTGGTTGGACTAGGAGATTACAGGGACTGGGAATATCCAAGATGTGGAGATTTTTCAAGGAGCAGCTATTGCGGGTCTGTGATAGGTATATCCCTGTCAGGCAAGGAGGATTTGGTAGGCCCAGGGAACCGTGGTGCACTAAAAAAGTTGATTCGTTGGTTAGGAAGAAAAAGGAGGCTTATGTTCGGATGAGGCTTGAGGGCTCAGGTAGTGCATTAGAAAGTTTTAGATTGGCTAGGAGGGAGTTGAAGAGGGAGTTAAGAAGGGCTAAAAGAGGACATGAGATGACTTTGGCTGATAGGATTAAGGAGAACCCTAAGACGTTTTACAGGTATGTCAAGAACAGAAGGTTGGTTAGGGCAAGATTAGGGCCAGTTACAGACAGGAGAGGGAAGTTGTGTGTGGAACCAGAGGAGATTGGAGAGGCGTTGAACCAATATTTCTCTTTGGTGTTCACGCAAGGGGACATGAATGTAGCTGAGGAGGACACTGGGGTGTAGGGGTGTAAAATAGATAGTATTGCAGTTGATACGGGGGATGTGCTGGATATTTTAGAGGGTTTGAAAATAGATAAGTCCCCTGGTCCGGATGGGATTTACCCTAGGATTCTTTGGGAGGCAAGAGAGGTGATTGCGAAGCCTCTGGCTCTGATCTTCAGGTCGTCGTTGGTCTCTGGTATAGTACCGGAAGATTGGAGGACAGCAAATGTTGTCCCATTGTTTAAGAAGGGGAGAAGAGACTTCCCTGGGAATTATAGACCGGTGAGTCTTACTTCTGTGGTGGGTAAGGTTTTGGAAAGGATTATTAGAGACAGGATTTATAGTTATTTGGAGAGTAATGAATTGATTAGAGACAGCATGGTTTTGTAGCGGGTAGGTCGTGCCTTACTAATCTTATCGAGTTCTTTGAGAAAGTGACCAAAGAGGTGGATAGGGGTAAGGCAGTTGATGTGGTGTATATGGATTTTAGCAAGGCGTTTGATAAGGTTCACCATGGTAGGCTTCTGCAGAAAATGCAGATGTATGGGATTGGGGGTGATCTAGGTAATTGGATCAGGAATTGGCTAGCAGATAGGAGACAGAGGGTGATGGTTGATGGTAAATATTCGTCATGGAGTTCGGTTACGAGTGGTGTGCCTCAGGGATCTGTTTTGGGGCCACTGCTGTTTGTAATTTTTATTAATGATCTGGATGAGGGTATAGTTGGGTGGATTAGTAAGTTTGCTGATGACACCAAAGTCAGAGGTGTGGTAGATTGTGAGGAAGGGTGTCATAGTTTGCAGGGTGACGTAGAAATGTTGCAGAGCTGGGCTGCGAGGTGGCGGATGGAGTTTAATGTGGAGAAGTGTGAGGTAATTCATTTCGGTAGGAATAACAGATGTGTTGAGTATAGGGCTAACGGGAGGACTTTGAATAGTGTGGAGGAGCAGAGGGATCTAGGTGTATGTGTCCATAGATCCCTGAAAGTTGGGAATCAAGGAGATAAGGTTGTTAAGAAGGCATACGGTGTCTTGGCGTTTATTGGTAGGGGGATTGGATTTAGGAGTCGCAGCGTCATGATCTCGGGGTCCGGGTTCACAGGACTCTTAAATCGGCCTCGCAGGTGGAGGAGGTGGTCAAGAAGTCGTATGGTGTACTGGCCTTCATTAATCGAGGGATTGAGTTTAGGAGTCGGGAGGTAATGCTGCAACTTTACAGGACCCTCGTCAGGCCTCATTTGGAGTACTGTGTGCAGTTCTGGTCGCCTCACTATAGGCAAGACATAGAAGCTATTGAAAGGGTGCAGAGGAGATTTACAAGGATGTTGCCTGGACTGGGAGGCATGCCTTATGAAGATAGGTTGAGGGAGCTGGGACTCTTTTCCCTGGAGAGGCGAAGGTTGAGAGGCGACCTGATAGAAGTTTATAAAATGTTGAGAGGAATAGATAGGGTGGACTCTCAGAGGCTATTTCCCCGGGTTGAAATGGTCGCTACGAGAGGACACAGATTTAAGGTGCGGGGAGGGAAGTACAGAGGTGATGTTAGGGGTAAGTTTTTCACTCAGAGGGTGGTGAGTGAATGGAATCGGCTGCCGTCGTCGGTGGTGGAGGCGAACTCGCTGGGGTCTTTTAAAAGACTTCTGGATGAGTATATGGGGTTTAATGGGATTGGGGGTTATAGATAGGTCTATAGATTGGTGGGGTTGATGCGATTGGCGCAACTCGAGGGCCGAAGGGCCTGTTTGTGCTGTAATGTTCTATGTTCTATGATGCAACTGTACACAACTCTGGTGCGGCCGCACTTGGAGTTTTGTGTGCAGTTCTGGTCCCCACATTACAGGAAGGATGTAGAGGCTTTGGAGAGGGTGCAGAAGAGGTTTACCAGATTGTTGCCTGGTATGGAGGGGAGATCCTATGAGGAGAGACTGAGGGATTTGGGGTTGTTTTCGCTGGAAAGAAGGCGGCTAAGAGGGGACCTTATTGAAACATATGAGATGATTAGAGGTTTAGACAGGGTAGATAGTGATAGTCTTTTTCCTAGGATGGAGAAAGCTAGCACGAGGGGGCACGACTTTAAATTAAGGGGGGGTAGTTATAGGACGGATGTCAGGGGTAGGTTCTTTACCCAGAGGGTGGTGAGGGACTGGAATGCCCTGCCAGCTGCAGTTGTAAATGTGCCTAGTTTGGGGGCGTTTAAGAGATCTGTGGATAGGTTTATGGATGAAAAGGGATTGGTTTAGATTAGTGGGTCATTGTTTTGTAACTGGTCGGCGCAACATCGTGGGCCGAAGGGCCTGTTCTGCGCTGTAATGTTCTATGTTCTATGTTCTATATATAAAGAGACTGGCTAGAGTGAATGTTGGACCCTTGGAGGACGAGAGGGGGGATTTAGCGGTGAGTAACGAGGAAATTGCTGAGGCCTTAAATAAGTTTTTTGTGTCAGTCTTCACGGAGGAGGACACAAATAGCTTACCGAATATTAAAGATAAGACGGTTGGTAGGAGATGAGGTCCTTCATACAATTATTGTCACTAGAAAGGTAGTGCTTGGTAGACTGACGGGATTGAAGGTAGACAAGTCCCCGGGACAGGATGGAATGCGTCCCAGGGTTCTGAAAGAAATGGCAGAAGTGATAGCGGATGCCTTAGTAATTATTTATCAAAATTCGCTGGACTCTGGGAAGTGCCAGAGGATTGGAAAACAGCTAATGTTACACTGCTGTTTAAAAAAGGTAGCAGACAAAAGGCAGAGAATTATAGGCTGGTTAGCTTAACATCCGTAGTTGGAAAAATGCTAGAATCCATCATCAAAGAAGAAATAGCAAGACACCTAGAAGAGAACGCTTTGTTCAAGCAGACGCAGCACGGATTCGTTAAGGGGAAGTCGTGTATAACAAATTTATTGGATTTCTATGAGGATGTGACTAGTGCGGTAGACAGAGGGAAACCGGTGGATGTGGTGTTTCTAGATTTGCAGAAGGCGTTCGATAAGGTGCCTCACAAAAGGTTGCTGCAGAAGGTTAGGGTGCACGGAGTTGGGGGTAAGGTGTTAGCGTGGATAGAGAATTGGCTGTCTAATAGGACGCAGAGAGTTGGAATCAATGTGTGCTTTTCTGGTTGGCGGTTGGTGACTAGTGGAGTGCCGCAGGGATCGGTGCTGGGGCCTTAACTGTTTACTATTTATATAGACGATCTGGAGGAGGGGGCTGAGTGTAAGGTAACACAATTTGCTGATGACACGAAGATTCACTCAAAGGGTGGTGAATCTCTGGAATTCTCTGCCCGTTGAAGTGGTGGAGGCTGCCTCGCTAAATATTTTTAAGAAGCGGGTTGATGGGTTTTTGATAAGAGAGGGGATTAAGGGTTATGGGGAGAGGGCGGGAAGGTGGAACTGAGCCACGACAGATCAGCCATGATCTTACTGAATGGCAGGGCAGGCTCGAAGGGCTAGATGGCCTACTCCTGCTCCTATTTCTTATGTTCTCATGATTACTATTTAAAGGGCGAAAAGCTACAGCATGCAATGGTGCAGAGGGACCTGGGGGTCCTTGTGCATGAGTCGCAAAAACCCAGTCTGCAGGTGCAGCAGGTGGTCAGGAAGGCGAATGGGATGCTGGCTTTCATAGCGAGGGGGATTGAATATAAAAGCAGGGAGGTCTTGCTGCAACTGTACAGGGTACTGTACAGTTGCAGCTGGAGTATTGTGTGCAGTTTTGGTCACAATTGTGCAAGGATATATTGGCCTTGGAGGGAGTGCAGAGGAGGTTCACCAGGCTGATACCAGAGATGAGGGGGTTGGCATATGAAGAGAGACTAAATAGACTGGGTCTGTACTCATTGGAGTTTAGAAGGATGAGGGGGGATCTTATAGAGACATATAAGATAATGAAAGGGATGGATAGGGTAGAGAGATTCTTCCCGCTTAGAAAGGATAGCAGGACTAGAGGACACAATCTCAAGATAAGGGGGGGTGTGGAGTTGCAGTTTAGATCAGAGTTGAGGAGGAACTTCTTCACTCAAAGGGTGGTGAATCTCTGGAATTCTCTGCCCATTGAAGTGGTGGAGGCTGCCTCACTAAATATATTTAAGTCATGGGTAGATAGGTTTTTGACAGACAAGGGAATTAAGGGTTATAGGGAGAGAGAGCGGGAAAGTGGAACTGATCCACTTCAGATCAGCCATGATCTTATTGAATGGCGGGGCAGGCTCGAAGATCTAGATGGCCTACTCCTGCTCCTATTTCTTATGTTTTTATGGAATACTCTCCACTTGCCTGGATGGGTGCAGCTCCAACATTCCAGAAGCTCAACACCATCCAGGATAAAGCAGCCCCACTTGATTGGCACCCCATCCACAAACATCCATTCCCTCCACCACCAACACACAGTGACAGCCGTGTGTACCATCTACAAGATGCACTGCAGCAACTCACCAAGGCTCCTTAGGCAGTCCCAAGGACAGCAGATACCTGGGAACACCCCTCCGAGTCAGTCACTATCCTGACTTGCAAATGTATCGGCCGTTCCTTCTGCAGACTCTCCACACCCTCCGCACAATTTGCCGTTCCCCCAATCTTGGTGTCATCCGAAATTTGTGGAGGGTGTGGAGAGTCTGCAGAAGGATCTAGATAGGCTGGGCGAATGGGCCAGGAAATGGCAAATGGAATTTAATGTTGGCAAGTGTAAGGTGGTCCACTTTGGTAGGAGGAATGGTAGGAAGGACTATTACTTACGGGGCGAAAAACTGCAGCAGGCGACGGTGCAGAGGGACCTCGGGGTCCTTGTGCATGAGTCGCAAAAACCCAGCTTGCAGGTGCAGCAGGTGGTCAGGAAGGCGAATGGGATGCTGGCCTTCATAGCGAGGGGGATTGAATATAAAAGTAGGGAGGTCTTGCTGCAGCTGTATAGGGCATTGGTGAGGCCGCAGCTGGAGTACTGTGTGCAGTTTTGGGCGCCGCACCTGCGCAAAGATATTTTGGCCTTGGAGGGAGTGCAGAGGAGGTTTACTCGGCTGATGCCGGAGTTGAGGGGGTTGAGCTGTGAGGAGAGGCTGAATAAACTAGGCTTGTACTCGTTAGAGTTTAGAAGAATGAGGGAAGATCTCATTGAGACGTATAAGATGATGAATGGGATGGATAGGATAGAGGTGGAGAGACTCTTCCCGCTCAAAAAAGACAGTAGGACTAGGGGACACAGCCTCAAGATAAAGGGGAGGCGGTTTAGAACGGAGTTGAGGAGGAACTTCTTCACTCAAAGGGTGGTGAATCTCTGGAATTCTCTACCCGTTGAAGTGGTGGAGGCTGCCTCGCTAAATATTTTTAAGAAACGGGTTGATGGGTTTTTGATAAGAGAGGGGATTAAGGGTTATGGGGAGAGGGCGGGAAGGTGGAGCTGAGTTACGACAGATCAGCCATGATCTTATTGAATGGCGGGGCAGGCTCGAAGGGCCAGATGGCCTACTCCTGCTCCTATTTCTTATGTTCTTATGTCAAAATCTTGGAACATCCTCCCTAACAGCATTGTGGGTGTACCTACACCTGAGGGGCTGCAGCGATTCAAGAAGGCAGCTCACCAGCTCCTTCTAATGGGGATGGTCAATAAATACTGGTGTAGCCAGCAGTGCCCACATCCTGTGAATAAATTTTTAAAAAGCCACTCCTCACCCGCCTCCAACACCATCTCCCCATCCTTCTCCAGTACAGTGCCACTCTGCCACATCCCAATTAAACCACTGTCTCACCGACACATACCCAACTTCCCCGGGTCACAGCCACAATCAGGAAAACAATGATCATGGTTTACTGACAGCACTACTCTGCCCCCCCATCCTCACCCCCCCACAGGTGGTGGAGACAGGTTTGAATGAGGTACTTGAAAGGAAATTGGATTGCTACCTGAAAAAAAAGGCACACGCAGTTATGGGGATAAGACAGGGGAGGGGGACTGGCTAGAATGTTCTTTCAAAGAGTCTGTGTAGACATGATGGGCTGAATGGCCTCCTTGTGCACTGAAATGCTTCTGTGGTTCTAATCTATCGGGAAGGGGAAGGTGGGTTTGATCTGACACTGAGTTTCTCATCAGCATCCACACTCAGGGGAAAGGATTGAACATCAGCCCAGTGTCCATGTGTTTATAATATGCAACATTACAGTGCTCTGATCAATGGTAAATGTACCTTCCTTGGATGGAGTAGGAATTACATTCATTATTCTTTCAATTTGGTTGATTGAAGATGTTCCTGGAAAAAGTGGTTTCCCCAGTAGCATCTCTCCCAGAATGCATCCAACACTCCACATGTCCACACCTTTAGTGTATCTGCACAAAAAGACGGATTTAATTTAAAACAGGTTGTACTGAATGCCACACATAAACCAAGATAGGCAGCAAATAAATATCGAGATCCAACAGGGACGGCAGAGAAGCAGTCTGGGTCAATCAGCTCAGACAGCTCAAATAAACAGGGTGTAGCCTGGTGCCAGGGTCCTGGATGTCTCTGAGTGGGTACAGGGCATCCTGAAACAGGAGGATAAACAGACAGATGGCATTGTCCACATTGGTACTAATAACATAGGCAGGAAGGAAGAGATTGTGCAAAGACAATTCAGGGAGTTAGGTAGGAACATCCAGTGTCGTAATGTCAGAATTACTCCCTGTGCCACACACTATTGAGACTCGGAACAGAGAGATAGTGCAGTTAAACACGTGGCTAAAGAGCTGGTAATAGGAGAGAGGGCTTTAAATATGGATTATAGGGATGTCTTCTGGAGAAGGCGAGATCTGTACAAGAAGAAAGGGTTGCACCTGAACTGGAGGGGTATCAACGTCCTGGATGGGAGGATTGCTAGCGCTGTTCGGGAGGGTTTAAACTAGCATGGCAGGAGGTTGGGAACCGGAGCAACAGACCAGCAACTGTCAGGACTGGGGGAAAAAATAAACACTATCAAGGGCAGGAGTCTTAGTAGCGTTGAAGAGCAAAAGGATCTCGGGGTCCGGGTTCAAAGAACAACAAAGAACAAAGAACAAAACAGCACGGGAAACAGGCCCTTCGGCCCAACGAGCCCGCGCCGCCGTCCCATGGTCAGTGACCTATTCATGACTCTAGTCTATGCCTAATGTGTGAGGATCAGGGAGGTCCAATATAGGGACAATTTGTTACCCAATCAATCAGCCTAAAAGCACATTTTTGGGATGTGGGAGGAAACCGGAGCACCCGGAGGAAACCCACGCAACCACGGGGAGAACGCGCAAACTCCCACGGACACAGGCCCAACTCCATGTGTCCGCACAGCAACAGAGATAGCCTCTGTGCTGCCATGATGCCCTCGAGATGGTAAGTGCCTGTGGATAAAAATTTCATTATTAAAGACTCTATATCCCTGAGACTAAAACTGACCCCAAGCCTACAATGCTTAATAAGGCCTGCTATATCCCCCTATATGTAAACTGCTCATGTGGCTGTCCAAGTGACTCTTGAACAACCCTAGCGTGCCTGCTTCCACCACCTTACTCGGCAGTGCATTCCACATCCCCACTACCCTTTGTGTGAAAAACTGCCCTCTAATATTAGTCTTATATCTAGCCCCCCTCACCCTAAGCCCGTGACCCCTCGTTCTATCCATTTCTAATAGCGGAAAAAGCTTATCACCATCTACTCTATCTGTCCCCTTCATAATCTTATAAACCTCTATCAAATCCCCCCTCAGCCGACGTCTCTCAAGGGAAAACAGCCCAAGTGCGTTCAATCTTTCCTCGTAAGACAGCCCTTCCATACCAGGCAACATCCTGGTAAATCTCCTCTGCACTCTCTCCAGGATCTCTACATCCTTCCGGTAGTACAGCGACCAGAACTGGACGCAGTACTCCAGGTGAGGCCTAACCAACGTTCTATACAACTGCAACATCAGACTCCTACTCTTATATTCTATACCCCTTCCTATGAAGGCTAACATGCCATACGCTTTCCTCATCACATTCTGCACCTGCACCAACACCTTCAGGGACTTGTGTACCTGCACCCCCAGGTCTCTCTGCGTATCTATACTCCGGATAGTTCTACCTTTTATCATATAACTCCCTTCCACATTATTCCGGCCAAAGTGCATCACCTCGCATTTCTCCGGATTAAATTCCATTTGCCATCTATCTGCCCAATCTACCAGCCTATCTATGTCCTGTTGCATTGCCAGGCACTGCTCCTCAGTACCCGCCAATCCAACCATCTTAGTGTCATCAGCAAATTTGCTGATCACACCACCTACCCCCTCTTCCAAGTCATTAATATATACTACAAATAGTAGAGGTCCTAGTACCGAGCCCTGCGGCACCCCACTGGTGACAGACCTCCAATTGGAAAAGGAGCCCTCCACTACTACCCGCTGTCTTCTCCTCCCAAGCCAGTTCTTCACCCATCTACATACCTGGCCTTGTATCCCATGAGCCTTCACCTTTTCTATCAGCCTACCGTGAGGGACCTTGTCAAACGCCTTACTGAAATCCATATAGACAACATCAACGGCTTGTCCTTCGTCAACCGTTTTTGTCACTTCTTCAAAAAATTCCAATAGATTCGTAAGGCACGACCTCCCTGTAACGAAGCCATGCTGCGTATCCCTGATCAGATTGCAGCGCTCCAGATGCTCATACATCCTATCCTTGAGGATCCTCTCCATTATCTTGCCTATAACTGAAGTTCACAGGACTCTTCAATCGGCCTCGCAGGTGGAGGAGGTGGTCAAGAAGGCGTATGGTGTACTGGCCTTCATTAATCGAGGGATTGAGTTTAGGAGTCGGGAGGTAATGCTGCAACTGTACAGGACCCTCGTCAGGCCTCATTTGGAGTACTGTGCGCAGTTCTGGTCGCCTCACTATAGGAAAGACGTAGAAGCTATTGAAAGGGTGCAGAGGAGATTTACAAGGATGTTGCCTGGACTGGGAGGCATGCCTTATGACGATAGGTTGAGGGAGCTGGGACTCTTTTCCCTGGAGAGGCAAAGGTTGAGAGGCGACCTGATAGAAGTTTATAAAATGTTGAGAGGAATAGATAGGGTGGACTCTCAGAGGCTATTTCCCCGGGTTGAAATGGTCGCTACGAGAGGACACAGATTTAAGGTGCGGAGAGGGAAGTACAGAGGTGATGTTAGGGGTAAGTTTTTCACTCAGAGGGTGGTGAGTGAATGGAATCGGCTGCCGTCATCGGTGGTGGAGGCGAACTCGCTGGGGTCTTTTAAAAGACTTCTGGATGAGTATATGGGGTTTAATGGGATTGGGGGTTATAGATAGGTCTATAGATTGGTGGGGTTGATGTGATCGGCGCAACTCGAGGGCCGAAGGGCCTGTTTGTGCTGTAATGTTCTATGTTCTATGTTCTAAAAAGTGATACTGAGATAGACACAGTGCAGAGTGAGAGCCGGCAGAGGGAGGCTGTGGGACTCAGACTGAGATAGACACAGTGCAGAGTGAGAGCCCGCAGAGGGAGGCTGTGGGACTCAGACTGAGATAGACACAGTGCAGAGTAAGAGCCGGCAGAGGGAGGCTGTGGGACTCAGACTGAGATAGACACAGTGCAGAGTGAGAGCCGGCAGAGGGAGGCTGTGGGACTCAGACTGAGATAGACACAGTGCAGAGTAAGAGCCGGCAGAGGGAGGCTGTGGGACTCAGACTGAGATAGACACAGTGCAGAGTGAGAGCCGGCAGAGGGAGGCTGCGGGACTCAGACTGAGATAGACACAGTGCAGAGTAAGAGCCGACAGAGGGAGGCTGTGGGACTCAGACTGAGATAGACACAGTGCAGAGTGAGAGCCGACAGAGGGAGGCTGTGGGACTCAGACTGAGATAGACACAGTGCAGAGTGAGAGCCCGCAGAGGGAGGCTGTGGGACTCAGACTGAGATAGACACAGTGCAGAGTAAGAGCCGGCAGAGGGAGGCTGTGGGACTCAGACTGAGATAGACACAGTGCAGAGTGAGAGCCGGCAGAGGGAGGCTGCGGGACTCAGACTGAGATAGACACAGTGCAGAGTGAGAGACGGCAGAGGGAGGCTGTGGGACTCAGACTGAGATAGACACAGTGCAGAGTGAGAGCCGGCAGAGGGAGGCTGTGGGACTCAGACTGAGATAGACACAGTGCAGAGTGAGAGCCGGCAGAGGGAGGCTGCGGGACTCAGACTGAGATAGACACAGTGCAGAGTGAGAGCCGGCAGAGGGAGGCTGTGGGACTCAGACTGAGATAGACACAGTGCAGAGTGAGAGCCCGCAGAGGGAGGCTGTGGGACTCAGACTGAGATAGACACAGTGCAGAGTAAGAGCCGGCAGAGGGAGGCTGCGGGACTCAGACTGAGATAGACACAGTGCAGAGTGAGAGCCGGCAGAGGGAGGCTGCGGGACTCAGACTGAGATAGACACAGTGCAGAGTGAGAGCCGGCAGAGGGAGGCTGTGGGACTCAGACTGAGATAGACACAGTGCAGAGTGAGAGCCGGCAGAGGGAGGCTGCGGGACTCAGACTGAGATAGACACAGTGCAGACTGAGAGCCGGCAGAGGGAGGCTGTGGGGCTCAGACTGAGATAGACACAGTGCAGAGTAAGAGCCGGCAGAGGGAGGCTGTGGGACTCAGACTGAGATAGACACAGTGCAGAGTGAGAGCCGGCAGAGGGAGGCTGCGGGACTCAGACTGAGATAGACACAGTGCAGAGTGAGAGCCGGCAGAGGGAGGCTGTGGGACTCAGACTGAGATAGACACAGTGCAGAGTGAGAGCCGGCAGAGGGAGGCTGCGGGACTCAGACTGAGATAGACACAGTGCAGAGTGAGAGCCGGCAGAGGGAGGCTGCGGGACTCAGACTGAGATAGACACAGTGCAGAGTGAGAGCCGGCAGAGGGAGGCTGCGGGACTCAGACTGAGATAGACACAGTGCAGAGTGAGAGCCGGCAGAGGGAGGCTGCGGGACTCAGACTGAGATAGACACAGTGCAGAGTGAGAGCCGGCAGAGGGAGGCTGCGGGACTCAGACTGAGATAGACACAGTGCAGAGTGAGAGCCGGCAGAGGGAGGCTGCGGGACTCAGACTGAGATAGACACAGTGCAGAGTGAGAGCCGGCAGAGGGAGGCTGTGGGACTCAGACTGAGATAGACACAGTGCAGAGTAAGAGCCGGCAGAGGGAGGCTGTGGGACTCAGACTGAGATAGACACAGTGCAGAGTGAGAGCCGGCAGAGGGAGGCTGTGGGACTCAGACTGAGATAGACACAGTGCAGAGTGAGAGCCCGCAGAGGGAGGCTGTGGGACTCAGACTGAGATAGACACAGTGCAGAGTGAGAGCCGACAGAGGGAGGCTGTGGGACTCAGACTGAGATAGACACAGTGCAGAGTGAGAGCCGGCAGAGGGAGGCTGTGGGACTCAGACTGAGATAGACACAGTGCAGAGTAAGAGCCGGCAGAGGGAGGCTGCGGGACTCAGACTGAGATAGACACAGTGCAGAGTAAGAGCCGGCAGAGGGAGGCTGTGGGACTCAGACTGAGATAGACACAGTGCAGAGTAAGAGCCGGCAGAGGGAGGCTGCGGGACTCAGCAGGATTGTAGGGCTGGGGTGCATTTGAATCAATGCAAGAAGTACAACAGGTAAAACTGATGAACAGAGAGCCTGGATTACTGCATGGAATTAAGATGTTATTGCAATAACAGAGACATTGTTAAAGGAGGGACAGGACTGGCAGCTTAACATTCCAGGATACTGTTGTTTTGGACGGGAAGCAAAAGGCGTTGGGGATTCGCATTGCTGATTAAGGAACACAGCATTGCTGTGTTGAGGGAGGAGATATTGAAGGGATCTTGTAATGACACATTATGTGTGGAGCTCAGGATTAGGAAGGGTGAAATCACAATGTTGGGAGTGTACTATAGGCCTCCCAGCAGCCCACAGGAGACAGAGGAGCAGCTGAGCAGTCAGATACTGGAAAGGTGTAAAAAACAGGGTATCTGTGTTGAGTGACTTTAACTTCCCCAATATTGACTGGTACTCCCTTACAGACATGGGCTCGGATAGAGAGCAATTAGATGTGTCCGGGGGGGGCTTTTTGATTCATATATTGACAATCCAACCAGGGAGGGGACCATACTAGATTTGGTATTGGGGAATGAGGCAGGCCAGGGGATCAATGTTTCAGTGGGGAAGCATTTTGGGCTTAACGATCATAATTCCATAAGATTTCTGGTAGTCATGGATATGGACAAGTGTGGCTCTTGGGTGAGGTGCTTAATTGGGTGAGGGCCAGTTACATCCAAATTAGGGAGGAACTGGGAATGTGGATTGGGAGCAGCTATTCACCTAGATCCCTCTGCTCCTCCACACTATTCAAAGTCCTCCCGTTAGCCCTATACTCAACACATCTGTTATTCCTACCGAAATGAATTACCTCACACTTCTCCACATTAAATTCCATTCGCCACCTCTCAGCCCAGCTCTGCAACCTTTCTAAGTCATCCTGCAAACTATGACACCCTTCCTCACAATCTACCACACCTCCGACTTTGGTGTCATCAGCAAACTTACTAATCCACCCAACTATACCCTCATCCAGATCATTAATAAAAATTACAAACAGCAGTGGCCCCAAAACAGATCCCTGAGGCACACCACTCATAACCGAACTCCATGACGAATATTTACCATCAACCACCACCCTCTGTCTCCTATCTGCTAGCCAATTCCTGATCCAAATACCTAGATCACCCCCAATCCCATACATCTGCATTTTCTGCAGAAGCCTACCATGGTGAACCTTATCGAACGCCTTGCTAAAATCCATATACACCACATCAACTGCCTTACCCCTATCCACCTCTTTGGTCACTTTCTCAAAGAACTCGATAAGGTTAGTAAGGCATGACCTACCCGCTACAAAACCATGCTGACTGTCCCTCATCAACTCATTACTTTCCAAATAACTATAAATCCTGTCTCTAATAATCCTTTCCAAAACCTTACCCACCACAGAAGTAAGACTCACCGGTCTATAATTCCCAGGGAAGTCCCTTCTCCCCTTCTTAAACAATGGGACAACATTTGCTGTCCTCCAATCTTCTGGTACTATACCAGAGACTAACGACGACCTGAAGATCAGAGCCAGAGGCTCCGCAATCACCCCTCTTGCCTCGCAAAGAATCCTAGGGTAAATCCCATCTGGACCAGGGGACTTATCTATTTTCAATCCCTCTAAAATATCCAGCACATCCCCCGTATCAACTGCAATACTATCTATTTTACACCCCAGTGTCCTCCTCAGCTACATTCCTGTCCCTTGCGTGAACACCGAAGAGAAATATTGGTTCAACGCCTCTCCAATCTCCTCCAATCTCCTCTTAAGTAGATAAGGTTGTTAAGAAGGCATACGGAGTCTTGGCGTTTATTGGTAGGGGGATTGAATTTAGGAGTCGCAGCGTCATGATGCAACTGTACACAACTCTGGTGCGGCCACACTTGGAGTTTTGTGTGCAGTTCTGGTCCCCGCATTACAGGAAGGATGTAGAGGCTTTGGAGAGGGTGCAGAGGAGGTTTACCAGGATGTTGCCTGGTATGGAGTGGAGATCCTATGAGGAGAGACTGAGAGATTTGGGGTTGTTTTCGCTGGAAAGAAGGCGGCTAAGAGGGGATCTCATTGAAACATATAAGATGATTAGAGGTTTAGACAGGGTAGATAGTGATAGCCTTTTTCCTAGGATGGAGAAAGCTAGCACGAGGGGGCACGATTTTAAATTAAGGGGGGGTAGTTATAGGACAGATGTCAGGGGTAGGTTCTTTACCCAGAGGGTGGTGAGGGACTGGAATGCCCTGCCAGCTGCAGTTGTAAATGCACCTAGTTTGGGGGCGTTTAAGAGATCTGTGGATAGGTTTATGGATGAAAAGGGATTGGTTTAGGCTAGTGGGTCATTGTTTTGTAACTGGTCGGCGCAACATCGTGGGCCGAAGGGCCTGTTCTGCGCTGTAATGTTCTATGTTCTATGTTCTAAGACTGGGTACTTCAGGTGCCAGGTTTCAGATGCTTCAGGAAGGACAGGGAGGGTGGCAGAAGAGGTGGTGGAGTGGCACTGTTGATCAGGGGCAGTGTCATGGCTGCAGAGAAAGAGGATGCCGTGGAGGGCCTATCTACAGAGTCTCTGTGGGTGGAAGTTACAAACAGCAAAGGGTCGAAAACTTTGCTGGGTGTATTCTATAGGCCGCCCAATAGTGACAGGGAAGTTGAAGTGCAGATAGGGAACCAGATTCTGGAGAAATGTATTGAAAACAGAGTTGTCGTGATGGGAGACTTCAATTTCCCAAACATCAACTGGAATATCCCTAGGGTAAGGGGTTTGGCTGGGGAGGAGTTTGTTAGGTGTGTTCAGGAAGGTTTCCTGACACAGTATGTGGACAAGCCTACGAGGGGAGAGGCAGTACTTGACCTGGTACTGGCGAATGAACCAGGGCAGGTGATGGATCTTTCGGTAGGAGAGCATCTTGTGAATGGTGACCATAATTCTATCTCCTTCACAATTGCATTGGAACGAGATAGGATCAGGCAGGCTAGGAAGGTGTTTGTCTGGAGTAAGGGGAGATACGAAGAAGTCAGGAAGTTACTTGGACAAATAAACTGGAAGGAGGCGTTCTTAGGGAAAAGTACCGAAGGAAGTTGGCGGATATTCAAGGAATGTTTGTCTGGCGCTCTGAATGACAACGTTCCGATGAGACAAGGGGGTTTTGGTAGGTCGCGGGAACCGTGGTGCACGAAGGCTGTGTTGAACCTAGTCAGGAGGAAAAGGAAGGTGTACAAAAGGTTCAGGGAACTAGGAGAGGTTAAGGATCTTGAAGAGTATAAGGACTGTAGAAAGGAGCTTAAAAGGGAAATTAGGAGAGCCAGAAGGGGTCATGAGAAGACCTTGGCGGGTAAGATTAAGGAGAATCCCAAGGCCTTCTATAAATATGTGAAAGGTAAAAGGATGAGAAGAGAAGGGATAGGACCTATAAAAGGTGAAGGGGGAAAGGTCTGTGTGGAACCAGAAGAAATGGCGGAGGTGCTTAATGAGTACTTTGCCTCAGTATTCACAGTGGAAGCTGATCTGGGAGATTTCTGTTCTCTGTTCTCTGGAGCTGTGATTTCGATGAGTGGCTGCCTTTTGGTGAGTGTGCTGCATTATAATTACTGTTTTCGACTGACTTGTAGTTCGGGAGGGTTTTTGTTTATTTTGGCGCTCCGTAGCGGGAGATAGGCACGGGGGCTGCTGGGAAGGGAGCGCGGGAGTATAAAAAGAAGGCCAAGGTAGATAGCGGGCAGTGGAGTGAGGTGGGAAGCAGAGTGAGAGGTAAAAGGGCTTAAGCTCACTGGGCTTGGGCGAGCGCAGGCTTGGTAACAGGGCTTCATATCACACCTTAACAGGGGTCAAACATAATGGCAGGGTCTAGGGTTACACGTGTGCACTGTGTTCGTTGCCATATGTGGACATTTCTGGAGACATCACATCTCCCGAAAGCCCACGTATGCGGGAAATGTCTAGAGGTGCAGCGATTAAGGGCCCGGGTGAGGCAGCTGGAACTGAGGCTGGAGGATATGTTTCTAGTTAGGGAAAATGAGGAAGTAATGGAGAGGGACAGTAACACTGAGCAAATACCAGTACCTACGAGGAGAGATGGATGGGTTACAGTTAGGAAGAGCAAAAAGAAAAGGAGTCATGGCACTTGTAACGCCCCAGATGAATTACCCCGGAATGTCAAGGGTGGGGTGACAGTTGGGGTAGAGAAGGTAAGGGAGGGAGATCAGAAAGTGAAGAGTGCAGGGTGTGAGATAGTGGTGGGGGATGGGAAAGTCAAGGGGATTGACAGGCGGTTCTGTGGGCAAAAGCGGGACTCCAGGATGGTAGTCTGCCTCCCTGGAGTAGGGGTACAGGATGTCTCAGAAAGGGTAGAGGGAATTTTGAAGGGTGGAGGGACTGAGTCGGATGCGATAGTGCATGTAGGAGAGAAGGATGTAGGAACAAAGTGCAGGGGGGACATACGTAGGCAGTTCAGGGAGTTGGGGGCCAGGCTGAAATGTAGGGCCTCCAGGGTGGCGTTCTCTGGGCTGCTGCCGGTGCCTGGGGCTAGCAGGGCTAGAAATAATGAAATAATCCAACTAAATGCGTGGTTGAAGGATTGGTATAGGGCAGAGGGTTTTAGATTCGTAGACCACTGGGAAGTCTTTATGAAAGAGGAGCAAATATACAAGAGGGATGGGGTACAGTTAACTGGGAAGGGCATGCATATCTTAGCTGGAAGGTTAGCTGGAGTGTTTCGGCAGGGTTTAAACTAATATGGAGGGGGGGTGGGGAGGTGGACGGAACTGGGATTGGGGATAGGGTAAGCCCGGAGGGTAGGAAGAAGGATCGGATTGTTTCTGAGGGTCTTCGGTGCATGTGTTTCAATGCTAGGAGTGTGACTGGCAAAACAGATGAACTGAAGGCATTAATGTTCGAAAGGGAGTTGGAAGTGGTGGCGGTGACAGAGACTTGGTTAAAGGAAGGGCAGGACTGGCAGTTGAATGTTCCTGGGTATAAGTGTTTCAGGCGAGATAGGGGTGGGTTGCTGAGAGGTGGGGGAGTGGCGTTGTTAGTTAAGGATTGCATCATAGCAGTGCAGAGGGAGGGAGGTATGGAGGATATAGGAATCGAGTCGCTATGGGTGGAGTTGAGGAATAGGAAGGGAGATGTTACTATGTTGGGTGTGTACTACAGACCGCCCAACAGCCCGAGGGCTGTGGAAGAAGGGATAAACACAGTAAAAAGTCTGACAACACCAGGTTTTAGTCCAACCGATTTATTTGATAATATTCTCACAAGCAAGCAAGCTTTCGAGGTTACCCTCTTCGTCAGGTCCCCTCGAAAGCTTGCTTGCTTGTGAGAATATTATCAAATAAATCGGTTGGACTAAAACCTGGTGTTGTCAGACTTTTTACTGTGTTTACGCCAGTCCAACACCGGCATATCCACATCATGAAGAAGGGATAAGCAGGGACATTCTAGATAAGTGCAGGAAGAATAGGGTGGTGGTAGTGGGAGATTTTAATCTTCCCGGGGTAGATTGGAATGTACTGAGATCAGAGGGTGCTGATGGGGAGGAATTTGTACAGTGTGTAATGGAAGGATCCCTGGAGCAGTACGTGGATAGACCGACCAGAGAGGGGGCTATACTGGACTTGGTTCTGGGGAATGAGCCTGGGCAGGTGGTTGACGTTGAAGTAGGAGAGCATGTGGCTAACAGTGACCACAACTCTGTCTGGTTCAAGATATTAATGGAAAAAGATGAAGCCTGTCCTAAGGGGAGGGTGTTAAACTGGGGGAGGGCTAGATACAGCCGGATTAGGCAGGATCTTAAAGATACGGACTGGGGTACGCTATTTAACGGTAGGTCGACGCTGGGTATGTGGGAGTCTCTCAAGGGAAAACTAAAATCTTTGCAGGAAAGACATGTGCCGGTCAAGAGGAAGGATGGGAAAGGTAGGATTAGAGAGCCATGGATAACTAGGGATATTGAGGACCTGGTCAGGAGAAAGAGGGAGGCGTACACTAGATCTAGGCATTTGAGGACAGAGATAGCGTTAGAAGAATACAGAGAATGTAGGAGAGAATTTAAAAGGGGCATCAGAAAGGCAAAAAGGGGCCATGAAATGGCTTTGGCGGGTAGGATTAAGGAAAATCCTAAGGCATTTTACTCCTATATTAGAAACAAAAGGATGGTTAGAGGGAACATTGGTCCTCTCAGGGACAGAGGAGGGGAACTATGCTTGGAGCCTGGGGGAATGGGGGAGATCTTGAATGAATACTTTGCGTCGGTATTCACGCAGGAGAGGGGTCTGATGTCTGGTGCTGTGCTTGAGGAGTTTGAGGATCCGTTGAGGGAAATAGTCATCACGAGGGAAGAGGTGTTGGGACTTTTAGACAGTATAAAGACGGATAAATCTCCGGGTCCTGATGGCATCTATCCCAGGCTGCTAAGGGAGGTGAGGGATGAAATTGCTGGGCCTCTGACGCAAATCTTTGTCTCTTCTTTGGACACAGGTGAGGTCCCAGAGGATTGGCGGATTGCAAATGTAGTACCGTTGTTTAAGAAGGGTCAGAGGGATAACCCAGGGAACTATAGGCCAGTGAGCTTGACTTCAGTTATAGGCAAGATAATGGAGAGGATCCTTAAGGATAGGATGTATGAGCATCTGGAGCGCTGCAATCTGATCAGGGATACGCACATGGCTTCGTTACAGATTCGTGCCTTACGAATCTATTGGAATTTTTTGAAGAGGTGACAAAAACGGTTGACGAAGGACAAGCCGTTGATGTTGTCTATATGGATTTCAGTAAGGCGTTTGACAACGTCCCTCACGCTGGGCTGATAGAAAAGGTGAAGGCTCATGGGATACAAGGCCAGGTATGTAGATGGGTGAAGAACTGGCTTGGGAGGAGGAGACAGCGGGTAGTAGTGGAAGGCTCCTTTTCTAATTGGAGGTCTGTCACCAGTGGGGTGCCGCAGGGCTCGGTACTAGGACCTCTACTATTTGTAGTATATATTAATGACTTGGAAGAGGGGATAGGTGGTGTGATCAGCAAATTTGCTGATGACACTAAGATGGTTGGATTGGTGGGTACTGAGGAGCAGTGCCTGGCAATGCAACAGGACATAAACAGGCTGGTAGATTGGGCAGATAGATGGCAAATGGAATTTAATCCGGAGAAATGCGAGGTGATGCACTTTGGCCGGAATAATGTGTAAGAGAGTTATACGATAAAAGGTAGAACTATCCGGAGTATAGATATGCAGAGAGACCTGGGGGTGCAGGTACACAAGTCCCTGAAGGTGTCGGTGCAGGTGCAGAATGTGATGAGGAAAGCGTATGGCATGTTAGCCTTCATAGGAAGGGGTATAGAATATAAGAGTAGGAGTCTGATGTTGCAGTTGTATAGAATGTTGGTTAGGCCTCACCTGGAGTACTGCGTCCAGTTCTGGTCGCCGTACTACCGGAAGGATGTAGAGATCCTGGAGAGAGTGCAGAGGAGATTTACCAGGATGCTGCCTGGTATGGAAGGGCTGTCTTACGAGGAAAGATTGAATGCACTTGGGCTGTTTTCTTGAGAGACGTCGGCTGAGGGGGGATCTAATAGAGGTTTATAAGATTATGAACGGGATAGATAGAGTAAATGGTGGTAAGCTTTTTCCGCTATTAGAAATGGACAGAACGAGGGGTCACGGGCTTAGGGTGAGGGGGGCTAAGTATAAGACTAATGTTAGAGGGCAGTTTTTCACACAAAGGGTAGTGGGGATGTGGCATGCACTGCCGAGTGAGGTGGTGGAAGCAGGCACGCTAGGGTTGTTCAAGAGTCACTTGGACAGCCACATGAGCGGTCTACATATAGGGGGATATAGCAGGCCTTACTAAGCATTGCAAGCTTGGGATTCAGTTTTAGCGTCAGGGATATAGAGTCTTTTTAATAATGAATTTTTTATCCACAGGCATTTAAGTCCAGCAAGGGGCATGCGTGCGGCAGGTTGTGGTGGGCTGCTCTTGGATATTGCTTCGGGAGTTGCCTACTGCTTCATGTCTTTGGTGTGCGTAAACTGGACCATCTCGAGGGCAACATGACAGCTCAGAGACTATCTCTGTTGCTGTGCGGACACATGGATTTGGGCCTGTGTCCGTGGGAGTTTGCGCATTCTCCCCGTGGTTGCGTGGGTTTCCTCCGGGTGCTCCGGTTTCCTCCCACATCCCAAAAATGTGCTTTTAGGCTGATTGATTGGGTAACAAATTGTCCCTATATTGGACCTCCCTGATCCTCACACATTAGACATGGACTAAAATCATGAATAGGTCACTGACAATGGGACGGCGGCGTGGGCTCGTTGGGCCGAAGGGCCTGTTTCCCGTGCTGTGTTGTTCTTTGTTCTTTGTTATTTTGCTATGGATTTGCAGCAGGTGGAAAAGATTGAGTATGTGGATATTAAGGTGGAGGATGTGTTAGAACTTTTGAATTCTATCAAGATAGATAAGTCGCCGGGACCAGATGGGATGTACCCCAGGATACTGTGGGAGGCGAGGGAAGTGATTGCAGAGCCCCTGGCGATGATCTTTGCGTTGTCAATGGAGACGGGAGAGGTTCTGGAAGATTGGAGGATTGCGGATGTAGTTCCTATTTTCAAGAAAGGGAACAGAGATAGCCCGGGAAATTACCGACCGGTGAGTCTGACCTCAGTGGTTGGTAAGCTGATGGAGAGGCTTCTGAGGGACAAGATTTACGAGCATTTGGAGAGGTTTGATATGATCAGGAATAGTCAGCATGGATTTGTCAAGGGCAGGTCGTGCTTTACGAGCCTAGTTGAGTTAAGAACATAAGAAATAAGAAATAAGAAATAGGATCAGCAGGAGTAGGCCATCTGGCCCTTCGAGCCTGCCCCGCCATTCAATAAGATCATGGCTGATCTGTCGTGACTCAGCTCCACCTTCCCGCCCTCTCCCCATAACCCTTAATCCCTTCTCTTATCAAAAACCCATCAACCCGTTTCTTAAAAATATTTAGCGAGGCAGCCTCCACCACTTCAACGGGCAGAGAATTCCAGAGATTCATCACCCTTTGAGTGAAGAAGTTCCTCCTCAACTCTGTTCTAAACCGCCCCCCCTTTATCTTGAGGCTGTGCCCCCTAGTCCTACTGTCTTTTTTGAGCGGGAACAGTCTCTCCACCTCTATCCTATCCATCCCATTCATCATCTTATACGTCTTAATGAGATCTCCCCTCATTCTTCTAAACTCTAACGAGTACAAGCCTAGTTTATTCAGCCTCTCCTCATAGCCCAATCCCCTCAACTCCGGTATCAGCCGAGTAAACCTCCTCTGCACTCCCTCCAGGGCCAAAACATCCTTGCGCAGGTGCGGCGCCCAAAACTGCACACAGTACTCCAGCTGCGGCCTCACCAATGCCCTATACAGCTGCAGCAAGACCTCCCTACTTTTATATTCAATCCCCTTCGCTATGAAGGCCAGCATCCCATTCGCCTTCCTGACCACCTGCTGCACCTGCAAGCTGGGTTTTTGCGACTCATGCACAAGGACCCCGAGGTCCCTCTGCACCGTCGCCTGCTGCAGTTTTTCGCCCCGTAAGTAATAGTCCTTCCTACCATTCCTCCTACCAAAGTGGACCACCTCACACTTGATAATGTGACTGAACACATTGACAAAGGAAGTGCCGTGGACGTGGTGTACATGGCCTTCAGCAAGGCGTTTGATAAGGTCCCCCATGCAAGACTTCTTGAGAAGGTGAGAGGGCATGGGATCCAAGGGCCTTTGGCCTTGTGGATCCAGAACTGGCTTGCCTGCAGAAGGCAGAGAGTGATTGTGGATGGGTCTTTTTCTGAATGGAGGTCGGTCACCAGTGGGGTGCCCCAGGGATCTGTTCTAGGACCCTTGCTGTTTGTCATTTTCATAAATGACCTGGATGAGGAAGTGGAGAGATGGGTAAGTAAGTTCACTGATGACACGAAGGTCGGTGGTGTTGTGGATGGTCAGGAAGGATGTCAAAAGTTGCAGCAGGACATAGATAGGATGCAGGAATGGGCAGAGAAGTGGCAGATGGACTTCAACGCGGATAAATGCGTAGTCGTCCATTTCGGCAGAACCAACGGGATGAACGAGTACACTATCAAGGGCAGGAGTCTTAGTAGTGTTGAAGAACAGAAGGATCTTGGGGTCCGGGTCCACAGGACTCTTAAATTGGCCTCGCAGGTGGAGGAGGTGGTCAAGAAGGCGTATGGTGTACTGGCCTTCATTAATCGAGGGATTGAGTTTAGGAGTCGGGAGGTAATGCTGCAACTTTACAGATCCCTTGTCAGGCCTCATTTGGAGTACTGTGCGCAGTTCTGGTCGCCTCACTATAGGAAAGATGTAGAAGCTATTGAAAGGGTGCAGAGGAGATTTACAAGGATGTTGCCTGGACTGGGAGGCATGCCTTATGAAGTTAGGTTGAGGGAGCTGGGACTCTTTTCCCTGGAGAGGCGAAGGTTGAGAGGCGACCTGATAGAAGTTTATAAAATGTTGAGAGGAATAGATAGGGTGGACTCTCAGAGGCTATTTCCCCGGGTTGAAATGTGGTCTTTTAAAAGACTTCTGGATGAGTATATGGGGTTTAATGAGATTGAGGGTTATAGATAGGTCTGTAGGTTGGTAGGTGTTGATGTGATCGGCGCAACTCGTGGGCCGAAGGGCCTGTTTGTGCTGTAGTGTTCTATGTTCTTAATATGTTTTCCCAAAGGTAGTGGACTCTAAAATTAGAGGGTATAGGTTTAAAATGAGAGAGGAGAGATAAAAAAAGGTTCAGAGGGGCAATTTTGTCACACAGAGGGTGGTGAGTGTCCGGAACAAGCTGCTAGAGGTAGTAGTAGAGGCGGGTACAATTTTGTCTTTTAAAAAGCATTTAGACAGTTACATGGGTAAAATGGGTATAGAGGGATATGGGCCAAATGCAGGCAATTGGGACTTTGGGACTTAAAAAAGGGGTGGCATGGACAAGTTGGGCCAAAGGGCCCATTTCCATGCTGTAAATCTCTGTGACTCTATGAGAGGTTGAATAAATTAGGATTGTTTTCACTGGAAAGACAGAGGCTGAGGGGGGACCTGAGAGAGGGCTACAAAATGGTGAGAGGCACAGACAGGGTGGATAGTGTAAGAGAAATCTGTATTAAATATTATACCTGAGCTGGGTATGGAATTCGGAATCATAGATATTAGTGAAATGTTTTCTTAAAGTAGATTTAGATGGGTGCTGGGATGAGTGTGTAACCTAATGTAATCAAGCACAGCTGAAGTATAGTAGATGTGATCAAAGCAGGAGACCCAAAGAAGCAGTACAGCAGTTATCCATTAATAAAAGTAAACAGCAGTCACTTGGGAAGGCAATGGGTACTATACAACTGTCCAGCTTAATATATGATCGTAACAAGCAGGAAAGAATAAAGTGAGCATGTTTTTCTTCACATTCGGCCTAAGTCAGCTAAACCACCATTGTTGTACAAGCAGAGCCGTAAAGATAAGGGCAAAGGATGTAACTACCATGGTTTCGAGAGGAAAAGAGACTAACCATGGGTGACCAATCTCAAGCAGGGTAGATAAGGGGTCAGTACGGAAACAGTGGTGGCTAAATGAGGTCGCATTGTAAAGATAAGATAAGAATCCTGAGATATGGAGCTGAAATGTGTATAAAAAGACTGTAAAGCAGATGGTTCTTTGGAATGTTCCGGACATCCCGGCTTTATTCTCTTGTGCTGGAAAATAAAGTCTACTGCTTGGAGGATTACAACTCAGACTCTCTGTTTCAATCGGGTTAAAATCAGTTGTCGTCTTGGGGAACCACGACAAAATTGGCGCTGCGAGCAGGGTTGGTGCGAGATCACCCAGAAAATAGCATCTGGAAGGAGTGGCGGAGACGGCGGTCCGACCGGGGCTGGACATCCCAAAGCCGGCATTCTGACAGCAAGGTAAGCAGACTTATATTGCATGTAAATCCTTGTTGTCAGAAAAGGGATCTCGAGGCCCGGCGCACCCGGCTCTCTGCTGGTCCTGGATCTCCCCAACCCAAAAGACATCCTGCATAGGTAAAACTAAATTGTGTAAAACACTTTGAGAGACTGAGTCTGATCTGAAGGGTAGAGTTTTGCATGCAAAGCGCGCTGCGAATACTGTATTGTCTGTGAATGGGTAAAAAGTGAGACGAAAAAAAAACCGAACGCTAATTGATGCAACTAGGTTAGTCGAGCGGTTTGGAGCGGGGTTCCGGGCTACGACTTGCCCAAGGAGAGTAAGTGTAGGGAAGCCTGCCAGTCCAAACCTACCCAGGACCTCGGGTAAAGGACGTCAACCGAGAGGGAGAGAGGTCTGTGAGAGATTACTCTCTTACCTAATACGGTAGTCAAAGGTATAGGAGTGGGAATCGGAGACAAGGGGAGGGGGCGAGCAGTTAGAGTAAAGGAAGTGAAAGACCAATTTGAACAGACTAGTCTGAGACAGCAGCGTGGAGAACAGAAATAAAAGGGAGATTCGGAACACATTCAGGGTAATAACTAACAACTTGGGGAAACTACACTAACAAAGTCTCCTAGTGGTGAAGCAGGCACACTCATTTAAAGAGGAAGGACAGTTAGGAGATTGAAAGGGATTTGTCATGACATGAGGCACCCGAATCAAACATGGTCAAATTTATTAGAGGCCAGTGAGCTCCCATCAGTAAAGGGTTAAAAAGAGACAAGCAGGCTGACTCTGTATGGTACAGAGAGAGAGAGAGAGAAAGAGAGGGTGTAACTGTGTAATTGAGACCCTCATGTGATGTAATAGGTATAGCCAATCAAAGTGAATTGCTTTAAGTTTAATAAATTATGTAGGGATCGGACAGAGATTTGAATTCTGCCAAGTGGGAAAGGTGGCATTGCATCTTAAAGTTGTAAGGAGAGTTAACCATTTAGGCACACAGTAGATTTGATTTTGTACTTGCCTGTGTTGGTTACAAAGGCAGAGCTGCAGAAATAATTAAACATGTAGATTGCACATTAGAATGCTTTCAGTATTTCTTCGTGCATCTGTGCTCCAAGTGATGTTTTGTTTTATTGTACCAGAATTGTAAGAATGTGCAAGGGTCTTGATTTAGTGAGGATATTTAAAGGTGATAAAAATAAATCTTATTTTGGATTTTCTGAATCAGGCTTTTGTTAAATAAACTGCTGTACTTTGACTCACAATCAGTCTCAGAGGTATCTTTACCTACAAGAATTGGTGCCGAAACCCGGGATCTGTTTACGGGTCCGGTTGAATGGCCACAACCGGAGCTCCGGAATAGATTACCAAATTTAAGGGAGTGAATCAAAGTACAGTAGGGGCTCACCTGTGATGAAAAAGTGAGAGTGTGTGTGAGAGGTCTGAGCTGAGCACGTACAGACAAGGAGGCATCAGTCTTTACACCCAGCCTTAGACCAGTTGTTAAGAGGGGTAGCCTCCTACGCGAAGCTCAGGAGTTTGAAGTGAGCGTAAAGGCTAGAGAAGGATGCCTGGGATGTGATGTTCAGACGTGAGTAAGAAAGAATCTGTCTGAGAGATCGCCGGAGTATAAGGGAAAGCCGGCTTAATAGTGTAAGCTCACGAGTGTAAGTGGTGGTACGGAGGGCACTAAACACCCCTAACAGGTATCACCGGACTGTGATAAGAGCGACCTAGGGGTGGGATCTATTTCACCCACTAGATCAACAATGGAAATGATTGGAAAAAAAAGGACAGAACTAAGATAATTGGAATTCTCTTAGTTTGAATTAATTAAACAGGTTTAAACCGGATTAATTGAACACATCTCAGTCTTGGGTAGAAAAAAAAAATTGGGCTGACGACAAGGAGAAAATTAAAACAACAGAATCACAGATTAGAGAGTTAGAAAAGATAAACCAAACAAGGAAAATAGCAGTATTGTTAATGCATCAGTTAGCTGGACTAATTGAACAAGTAGACACTTCCACTAAGAAGTGGAGTGGGGATAAAAAGATTAAGGAATTAGAATTCAGAGTAAGGGAACTGGAGAAACAAAACGAAGTGTTAGAAGACTACTGCGGGGGGAAATTACCTCCCTCCCCCGGCAGTATGACCATGAAACTTACAGCACCTGGGGGCGACTTTAATACTGAGGAGAAGGTCTGTAACCTTGCTCCGGTAACGAGGGGAGGAACAGTGAATAATCCATTGACCAATTTAAATATTTCACACCAGGGAAAGACATCAGATCCTGGTGTCACTGAGAAAACTCCAGCCCTGGAGTTCAAATGTCAAATTTTGGTATTATCATTGTCCCACAAAGTATTTATAGTATTAGATATAGCTAACGAGTTCTCGTCCATCCCCTTGAACTTGAACTCACAGGATAAGTTTTTCTTTATAGTAGACGATAAGCACGGGTGTTATATTTGGGACATTTTAATATCCCAAGGGATCAAGGAGAGGCCTGTGGACAAGCTAGCCGATGAAATAGCAAAAAAAGCAACCCTAAACCCACAACCAATTAGGATGCAGGCCCTTATTTCCCTAATGCCCCGTGGAGCGAATCCAATCCTTACAGAAAAGGAAAAAGAGGAGCTGACTGAGATGGGAGCTAGGGAAACTGAGGAAGGAAAATGGGTACTGCCAGATGGAAGAGAAATGATAAATAAACAAGTAATGGGGGAAATCATGGCCCACTTACATCAGGGAAGTACTCGAACAAATAGTGCCTAGATATGGTTTGGTAGAGAATGTAGATTCTGATCAGGGAAGACATTTTACATCAAAAGTGCTACAAGGGATAATGAAAGGAATTAGAAATATTGGCATTATTTGAAGAAGAAGGGAGAGAGAGAAGGAGGGCATGGGGGAAAGATAGGATGCAAATGCCAGTACAATTTCAGGACAAAGCAGAATTAGAAGATCCAAACGTAGCCCCGCCCCCATACTTAGAGGAGCAGAGCTCTATGGGGCTGTATCCAGTTATAACAGGCACAATGAATTTTGAGGGAGAATGTGACATAAAGCAGATGACAAAGGAGGAATGGGCACCAAGGGAGGAAGAAAGGAGACGAGGTATTGAGGAAGAGATTAGGAGAGCAGAAGAGAATTTGGACGGGCTGATCCAAAAGAGAAGACAGTTGGAGGCAGAAGTAAACATGGTAGACCTTTTGGAATGGGTAAAAAAGATAATGGAAAGGGAAGAGGATAAGGAACAAGAAGGGGACGGGAAGAATGCTAGAAAAGAATGTAAGCGGAGAACGGGAGATAATTCCCACGAATATGAATATGAAAATGAGACCACACAGAAAAAAGCAAAGGAAAGGATCGGAATGAAGAAAGAGAAAGAAGACTACATCTCTCTTCATAATCTTCCTGGAAACACAGAAGTGGGACGATGGGAGCGGAGCATGGACATGGAAATTCCAGAGACAGCAAAGACAGAGGAGAGAATGGAAGGGGCAGAAGATAGTAGCGAAGAGGGGAGACAGTTAGTGGTCAGGGGGCGAAGAAAATCAATGCGAAAAAAACAGCAGCCTGTAAAATATCCAGCTGAGGATCGAAGAGAAAAAGGAGTGTTCCCGGTGATTCTGAAGGGTGGCAGACTACAATATATCCCTTGGTCAGGTCAGGACTTGCCTAATTTGATTAGTGAATTACCCAATATTTTGGACGGAGCCGGAAGGTGGATTGGGCAGCTGGAGGCTGGAATGATGGGAAAAAGGATGGCGCTGGGTGACATCAAAGCCCTCCTGACAAAAGTGCTGGGAATGGACCAAATGGCTGAGGTGATGAGACGTGCAGGCATCCCGACCGCAGCATATGACCCAGATGTGGATGGAACACTAATGGACCCATACCGCCACGACATTTGGCAGGCATTACGGGATATGTACCCCAATCGGATGGATATAGAAACCCTGAGAGGGGAGCCATTGGGTGAGGAAGAGAATGCGGCTGTGTATGTGGAAAATCAATTGAGAAGGTGGAGAAGGGACACGGAGAGGGACATTCTAACTGACCCACTAACCAACTCTCTGTTCCGAGCTGCAATTCTAGAAGGCTTGCCAGTTTCAGCTAAGGCAAGACTGGAAGAAGTGGTGGGCCTGAACTCAAAAAGCTACCGAGAATTTGTGGATTATGTTGCCCTTGCAGTGGAGAGGCACCGCAGGGATGAAAAGAATGCAGACAAACAGCTGAAGGAGATACAACATAAACTCCTTCAAGCACAACTGAAAGAAATCAAAAGTAAGGAAAAGCTAAAAGCAAAAGAAGATCTTGCACCCAAGAAAATAGCACCGATGGTGGTGAACCAAAAGACAGAGGAAATACCTGTACCAATGCTAGGGAGGAACGGAGATGGAGGCCAGCCCATCATAACCTACAACATTTCTGCCTTCCCGCTGTCCATGACCCCAGGAGGCTATGGCCTAAATTATCAAAACCCTTCCATCCCACAAAATCAGACTGACTGGAATAGAAATGGGAAAGAACAGGGAAGTGGTAAGCCACCCTATCAGAATCAGAGAGGACAGGGACAGGGAAATCATCAGACTCTAAGGCAGGGACCACTGCCTGGCCCTTCAGGTGTATGCTGGGAGTGCGGGGAGGCAGGACATATAAAAAGTAATTGCCCAGGGAGCCCCCACAGGCAGGGAGAAAACCAGCAGCAGACAGGCCAACAAATGACACAAATACCGTTGAATAACACCCCGATTTTTCAGGGATCTGTGAATTATCAGAGTTCCCTATAGGGGGGCCCAGAGAACCCCGAAATGGTAGGACAGTACGTACAAATAACAGATACAGCAGATCAAGAACCTATAATTAGTGTTAGAGAGGGAAGGGTTTTGGTCACCATACTTGCAAAACTCAATTGACTACATACTAAGTCAGTGTGAGGTGTGTGCTCAGAATAATATCAGAAAGGGCATTACTGCCCCAATAGGGCACATACCCATCCCCGAAGGGCCCTTCAAACATTTATGTATGGATTATGTGGACATGGGAAAGGTGGTAAGAGGGAAGAGATATATGTTGGTAATTATTGACAAATTCAGTAGATGGATAGAAGCCACACCATCCAAAGATCAAGGGTCTGGAACAGTAATTAACTTCCTGACAAAGGAGATTATCCCAAGATTCGGCATACCAATGCAATTAAGTTCGGACAATGGATCTGCTTTTATCGGAAGGGCACTGAGAGAGACTCTCTCAGCACTCCGAATAAAGCAGAAGTTTGGATGTGTGTATCATCCTCAGTCCCAGGGAATGGTAGAGAGAGCGAACGGGACCCTTAAGGCTAAAATAAGTAAGATTTGCAGTGAAACAGGGACAAACTGGATAGATGCTCTGCCCCTGGCTCTGATGCAATACAGAAGTCAGGAAAATAGAATCACACATTTAAGCCCACATGAAATGATGACAGGAAGAGTAATGCCGGTGCCAAAGATCAGGGGAGCAGGGGGCCCCACGCTGGAGTGCTTAGATCAGGACACAAGGGAGTATATACAACAATTAACTGTTATACATAGAACTATATTTGAACAGGAAAAAGCCAAGGAGGAGGAGAGTCCCGCAGCAGAACACCAGGTCAAACCCGGAGATCGAGTATACATCAGAAAGTTTCGGAGGCGTTGGAACGAACCGAGACGAGAAGGACCGTTTGAAGTCACCAAAGATTCCCCCACGGCTCTGCAAGTAGAAGGCAGTACACTGTGGTATCACTTAAATCATTGCACCAGAACGGTACCAGGAGCAGGGGAGGATAGGGAGGTTGAAGACATTGATCATCTGGATAGGAGCAGTAGTGAGGAGGAGGGAGAACTACAAGGGGAGGGTCTTAGGGAACAGGAACAGAACCAAATCAGAAAAGAAGGTGAGGAGGATGGTGAAAATGATTCTATGCATGAGCTGGCTGATGATGCAAATGTCCAGCCTGGGCTTATTAGCCAAGGTTCAAAGGGAGGTGAGGAAGGGGCAGGGGCCTCTTTCCCCACCTGGGATTTGGAAACCATTTCCCTCAGGGACTTCCTTGACCCACAATAAAGGAAAATGGAGTACAGAAGGCATAGAGATGCAGAATCGGGGAGGTAGGGTGATAAAACAAACGAAACATAAACGATCAGTGAACACAGATACCATGTGGGAAAAAGCACAAAGGAATAAATGGTGGAAATGGGCGGAGTACACAAGTCGTAGAAATTATGATGGGAGAGAGTGTGTGGTATGTGCATCAGAGAGACCCCACACCCAAGTAATTGACATACCATGGGGATCAGGGGAATGCAGGACTTGGCAGAAAAATTGGAAAAAAGAAAACTGCCAGGGAATATACGCCACATATCCACACACCTACACAGTAGGGAACCAGACAATTACTGTAAACATGGTAAACTGTACGGGAACCGCATGCAGTGATCTTTGTAAGGGGAAAATGCCAGTGTGCCAATACCACTGCATTTTATATGCCGGAGTAGGGAATGGCACATATAATGTAGCTTCAAGGTGCCCGAAGTGGCCACGAATAACGAGGGATAAGACCCCTAAAGAGTGGAGGATAGACCCTGATTTACAGATCCAAGACTGCTACTGGAGAGAGGATAGTAAGGGAACCGAGCTAGGGGAATATGCAGGGAGATGTGAAAGGATATGGGATGTGACTGATATTCGCAGTTTGTATGTCCCACAGAAAGGGGGGACTCCACCTCCTCCGCGGGTGTTGGATGTACAGATAAAGCAGTTGGCCGATCTCTGGTGGCTATGTGGCCCAGAGAAAGGGTTGTTGGCACGATTACCGCCAAACTGGATGGGATTGTGTGCCCGAGTCATGCTGGCCCAAAGTACTGTGATATTGCCAGTAGAAAATAAAGTAAAATCCCGAAAGATCAGAAGGGCATACACCTCGGATCCTGAGGTACGACTAGATGCGATTGGACAACCTCGAGGCATTCCTAATGAGTTTAAAGCCAGAAATGAGATAGCTGCGGGATTTGAATCCCTTTTCGTGTGGGTCACACCTAACAAGAATACAGAATGGATTAATTATATCTATTATAACCAACAAAGGTTTATTAATCATACAAATGACGCCCTAGAAGCTTTAGGGGAGCAGTTGGATGCGACGAGCGAAATGACTTGGCAGAATCGACAAGCATTGGATTGGCTCCTGGCAGAAAAAGGAGGGGTGTGTGTTATGTTTGGGGACCAATGTTGTACATTTATCCCTAATAACACTGACCCAGAGGGGTCATTTACACAGGCTATGAATAAGCTGAGAAATCTTAGGAAAGAAGTGAAGGAGAACGCTGGGTTCGGGCATGGGGTATGGAATTGGCTGGACAATATGTTAGGAAGATGGGGGGCCTGGTTTGCTAAAGCTGGACTAGTGGCAGCTATGACAATAACCATCCTGGGATTAATATTTTGCTGTTTTTTACCTGTCTTGAGATCCCTCTTTACCAGACTAGCAGTACGACAAATGGTAACGCGAGTGACGAGCAGTCTGCCTTCGGGAGGAGAAACCAAGAAATGGGGAGACGTTGAGCTGCCCCCGTTGGGTGAACTTACAATGACCCTGGTCGAAATTGAAACTTGTCGTTCTGTGAAGTAGCTACGATAGTGGAAGATCGCCTTATGACAACAATAACACCTTGCTGAAGCCTACTGACGATCACGAAACTTAGTCTGTACACAGGAGTCAGTCTTTTTCCCTTCCCTAAGACAAAGACGGGAAGGTTTTTGGCTGATAACTGTTAGCAGCAGGCAATCTGGGGGAGCAACCCAAAAATTAGAACCTTGATAGATAGTTCATGATAAGAATCAGAATTGGGACATTGATCCCTGACCAAAGTATTCGGCTCCCCCACATCGCCTGCAAGGATGATTAAACACATGTATGCAAATGGGCAAATAGGATCGAGCAAGGGGATGGTCTGAGCTGGCCTTGGTAATCGGGATGAGGCTAGGGGATAGCCTCAAAGGGGGGATATGTAAGAGAAATCTGTATTAAATATTATACCTGAGCTGGGTATGGAATTCGGAATCATAGATATTAGTGAAATGTTTTCTTAAAGTAGATTTAGATGGGTGCTGGGATGAGTGTGTAACCTAATGTAATCAAGCACAGCTGAAGTATAGTAGATGTGATCAAAGCAGGAGACCCAAAGAAGCAGTACAGCAGTTATCCATTAATAAAAGTAAACAGCAGTCACTTGGGAAGGCAATGGGTACTATACAACTGTCCAGCTTAATATATGATCGTAACAAGCAGGAAAGAATAAAGTGAGCATGTTTTTCTTCACATTCGGCCTAAGTCAGCTAAACCACCATTGTTGTACAAGCAGAGCCGTAAAGATAAGGGCAAAGGATGTAACTACCATGGTTTCGAGAGGAAAAGAGACTAACCATGGGTGACCAATCTCAAGCAGGGTAGATAAGGGGTCAGTACGGAAACAGTGGTGGCTAAATGAGGTCGCATTGTAAAGATAAGATAAGAATCCTGAGATATGGAGCTGAAATGTGTATAAAAAGACTGTAAAGCAGATGGTTCTTTGGAATGTTCCGGACATCCCGGCTTTATTCTCTTGTGCTGGAAAATAAAGTCTACTGCTTGGAGGATTACAACTCAGACTCTCTGTTTCAATCGGGTTAAAATCAGTTGTCGTCTTGGGGAACCACGACAATAGTCAGAGACTTTTCCCCAGGGTGGAAGAGTCAATTACACAGGGGGACACAGGTTCAAGGTGAGGGGGGGAAAGTTTAAGGGAGATGTGTGGGGGAGGTTTTTCACACAGAGTGTGGTGGGTGCCTGGAACACACTGCCAGAGTAGGTGGTGGAAACAGACACAATAGCAACATTTAAGAGGCATCTAGATGGGTACATGAATAGGGAGGGAATAGAGGGATACGGACTGAGTCAGGGCAGAAGGTATTTTTAAAAATTAGTTCGGGCATCATGATTGGTATAGGCTTGGATGGGTGAAGGGCCTTTTCCTGTTCTACAAGTTTCTTTGTTCTATCACAGCAATATGGCTGTCTCAAAACTGCCCAGACATTCTCTCTTCCACCTTTTTCCGTCAGGAAGGAGATACAAAAGTCAGAGGTCATGTACATAGAACATAGAACACAGAACATAAAACACTACAGCACAAACAGGCCCTTCGGCCTACAAGTTGCGCCAATCACATCTTCACGACAGATCAGCCATGATCTTATTGAATGGCGGGGCAGGCTCGAAGGGCTAGATGGCCTACTCCTGCTCCTATTTCTTATGTTCTTATGAGCCATAGAACTATCTGTAACTCCCAATGCCATTAGATCCTGTATACTCATCCAGAAGTCTTTTAAAAGACCCCAGTGAGTTCGCCTCCACAACCACTGACGGCAGCCGATTCCATTCACTCACCACCCTCTGAGTGAAAAACTTACCCGTAACATCTCCTCTGTACTTCCCTCCCCGCACCTTAAATCTGTGTCCTCTCATTTCAACCCGGGGAAATAGCCTCTGAGAGTCCACCCTGTCTATTCCTCTCAACATTTTATAAATCTCTATCAGGTCGCCTCTCAATCTTGTCTCTCCAGGGAAAAGAGTCCCAGCTCCCTCAACCAATCTTCATAAGGCATGCCTCCCAGTCCAGGCAACATCCTTGTAAATCTCCTCTGTACCTTCTCAATAGCTTCTACATCCTTCCTGTAGTGAGGCGACCAGAACTGCGCACTGCACTCCATGTACCAATCGACTCAAGAACAGCTTCTTCCCTGCTGCTGTCAGACTTTTGACTGGACCTACCTCGCATTAAGTTCATCTTTCTCTACACCCTAGCTACGATTGTAACACTTAATTCTGCACACTCTCCTTTCATAAGAACATAAGAAATAGGAGCAGGAGTAGGCCATCTAGCCCTTCGAGCCTGCCCCGCCATTCAATAAGATCATGGCTGATCTGTCGTGGCTCAGTTCCACCTTCCCGCCCTCTCCCCATAACCCTTAATCCCTTCTCTTATCAAAAACCCATCAACCCGTTTCTTAAAAATATTTAGCGAGGCAGCCTCCACCACTTCAACGGGCAGAGAATTCCAGAGATTCACCACCCTTTGAGTGAAGAAGTTCCTCCTCAACTCCGTTCTAAACCGCCCCCCCCCCTTTATCTTGAGGCTGTGCCCCCTAGTCCTACTGTCTTTTTTGAGCGGGAAGAGTCTCTCCACCTCTATCCTATCCATCCCATTCATCATCTTATACGTCTCAATGAGATCTCCCCTCATTCTTCTAAACTCTAACGAGTACAAGCCTAGTTTATTCAGCCTCTCCTCATAGCTCAATCCCCTCAACTCCGGTATCAGCCTAGTAAACCTCCTCTGCACTCCCTCCAGGGCCAAAATATCTTTGCGCAGGTGCGGCGCCCAAAACTGCACACAGTACTCCAGCTGCAGCCTCACCAATGCCCTATACATCCTTCTCTAAAACAGTATATTTTGTCTGTATAGTGCACAAGAAACAATCCTCTTCACTGTTTTAATACATGTGACAATAATAAGTCAAATCAGATCAAATCAGGCAGTGGCTCACCACCAATGGACACAAGTGCTGGCCATTTAGCCCATCAATCTAATTAGATCACCAATCAGCTCTCCCCCTCAAAGGGGAGGGCAGCCTATAGTCAGCTGGGACTGTGGCATTGTTACTGTTACATCTTCACTCCACCTCGCCATACCCTCATCCAACAAACATTTCTCATCCTTCCTTTTGATATGTGGATCGTGGATCGGCTATCTAACAGAAAGCATAGAGTTGGAATAAATGGGTGCTATTCTGGTTGGCGGTTGGTGACTAGTGGAGTGCCGCAGGGATCGGTGCTGGGGCCTCAGCTATTTACCATTTATATAGATGATCTGGAGGAGGGAACCGAGTGCAGGGTGTCGAAATTTGCTGATGACACGAAGATGAGTGGAAAAGCGAACTCCATGGAGAACGCGGAAAGTCTGCAGAGAGATCTGGATAGGCTGAGTGAGTGGGCGAGGACCTGGCATATGGAGTATAACATTAGCAAATGTGAGGTTATCCACTTTGGAAGAAATAATATTAGGAGGGATTATTATTTAAATGGTGAAAAACTGCAGCAGGCGACGGTGCAGAGGGATCTGGGGGTCCTTGTGCATGAGTCGCAAAAACCCAGCTTGCAGGTGCAGCAGGTGGTCAGGAAGGCGAATGGGATGCTGACCTTCATAGCGAAGGGGATTGAATATAAAAGTAGGGAGGTCTTGCTGCAGCTGTATAGGGCATTGGTGAGGCCGCAGCTGGTCCCATTATTTGGTCCCATTATTTGCGAAAGGATATATTGGCCTTGGAGGGAGTACAGAGAAGGTTCACCAGACTGATACCGGAGATGAGGAGGTTAGCTTATGAGGATAGATTGAGTAGATTGTGCCTGTACTTGTTGGAGTTTAGAAGGCTGAGGGGAATCTTATAGAGACTTACAAGATAATAAAGGGGCTAGATAGGGTAGAGTAGAGAGATTCTTCCTGCTTAGAAAGGATAGCAGGACTAGAGGGCACAGCCTCAAAATAAGGTGGGGGAGAGTAGAACATAGAACATTACAGCACAAACAGGCCCTTCGGCCCTCGAGTTGCGCCGATCGCATCAACCCCACCAACCTACAGACCTATCGATAACCCCCAATCCCATTAAACCCCATATACTCATCCAGAAGTCTTTTAAAAGACCCCAGCGAGTTCGCCTCCACCACCGACGACGGCAGCCGATTCCAATCACTCACCACCCTCTGAGTGAAAAACTTACCCCTAACATCACCTCTGTACTTCCCTCCCCTCACCTTAAATCTGTGTCCTCTCGTAGCGACCATTTCAACCCGGGGAAATAGCCTCTGAGAGTCCACCCTATCTATTCCTCTCAACATTTTATAAACTTCTATCAGGTCGCCTCTCAACCTTCGCCTCTCCAGGGAAAAGAGTCCCAGCTCCCTCAACCTATCTTCATAAGGCATGCCTCCCAGTCCAGGCAACATCCTTGTAAATCTCCTCTGCACCCTTTCAATAGCTTCTACGTCTTTCCTATAGTGAGGCGACCAGAACTGCGCACAGTACTCCAAATGAGGCCTGACGAGGGTCCTGTAAAGTTGCAGCATTACCTCCCGACTCCTAAACTCAATCCCTCGATTAATGAAGGCCAGTACACCATACGCCTTCTTGACCACCTCCTCCACCTGCGAGGCCGATTTAAGAGTCCTGTGAACCCGGACCCCGAGATCCTTCTGCTCTTCAACGCTACTAAGACCCCTGCCCTTAATAGTGTACTCGTTCATCCCGTTGGTTCTGCCGAAATGGACTACTACACATTTATCCGCGTTGAAGTCCATCTGCCACTTCTCCGCCCATTCCTGCATCCTATCTATGTCCTGCTGCAACTTTTGACATCCTTCCAGACCATCCACAACACCGCCGACCTTCGTGTCATCAGCGAATTTGCTAACCCATCCCTCCACTTCCTCATCCAGGTCATTTATGAAAATGACAAACAACAAGGGTCCCAGAACAGATCCCTGGGGCACCCCACTGGTGACTGACCTCCATTCCGATAAAGACCCATCCACAACCACTCTCTGCCTTCTGCAGGCAAGCCAGTTCTGGATCCACAAGGCCAAAGGCCCTTGGATCCCATGCCCTCTCACCTTCTCAAGAAGTCTTGCATGGGGGACCTTATCAAAAGCCTTGCTGAAGTCCATGTACACTACGTCCACGGCCCATTGAGACGTATAAGATGATGAATGGGATGGATAGGATAGAGGTGGAGAGACTGTTCCCGCTCAAAAAAGACAGTAGGACTAGGGGGCACAGCCTCAAGATAAAGGGGGGGCGGTTTAGAACAGAGTTGAGGAGGAACTTCTTCACTCAAAGGGTGGTGAATCTCTGGAATTCTCTGCCCGTTGAAGTGGTGGAGGCTGCCTCGCTAAATATTTTTAAGAAACGGGTTGATGGGTTTTTGATAAGAGAAGGGATTAAGGGTTATGGGGAGAAGGCGGGAAGGTGGAGCTGAGTCACGACAGATCAGCCATGATCTTATTGAATGGCGGGGCAGGCTCGAAGGGCCAGATGGCCTACTCCTGCTCCTATTTCTTATGTTCTTATGTGTTCAGTCACATTATCGAAGAACTCAACTAGGCTCGTAAGGCACGACCTGCCCTTGACAAATCCATGCTGACTATTCCTGATCATGTCAAACCTCTCCAAATGGTCGTAAATCTTGTCCCTCAGAAGCCTCTCCATCAGCTTACCAACCACTGAGGTCAGACTCACCGGGCGGTAATTTCCCGGGCTATCTCTGTTCCCTTTCTTGAAAATAGGGACTACATCCGCAATCCTCCAATCTTCCGGAACCTCTCCCGTCTCCATTGACGACGCAAAGATCATCGCCAAGGGCTCTGCAATCACTTCCCTGGCCTCCCACAGTATCCTGGGGTACATCCCATCTGGTCCCGGCGACTTATCTACCTTGATAGAATTCAAAAGTTCTAACACATCCTCCTCTTTAATGTCCACGTACTCAATCTTTTCCACCTGCTGCAAGTCCATAGCAAGATCTCCCAAATCAGCTTCCACTGTGAATACTGAGGCAAAGTACTCATTAAGCACCTCCGCCATTTCTTCTGGTTCTACACAGACCTTTCCCCCTTCACCTTTTATAGGTCCTATCCTTTCCCTTCTCACCCTTCTCAGAGTAGTTTAGAATGGAGTTGAGGAGGAACTTCTTCACTCAAAGGGTGGTGAATCTCTGGAATTCTCTGCCCGTTGAAGTGGTGGAGGCTGCCTCGCTAAATATTTTTAAGAAACGGGTTGATGGGTTTTTGATAAGAGAAGGGATTAAGGGTTATGGGGAGAGGGCGGGAAGGTGGAGCTGAGTCACGACAGATCAGCCATGATCTTATTGAATGGCGGGGCAGGCTCGAAGAGCTAGAAGGCCCCTATTTCTTATGTTCTTATATTTCCAATCGAGTCACAGCCTAACAGGTTTTTAGAAGAATAATTCCCAGATTTTCCCCCCGATTTTTTGTGAAGAAGTGTTTCCTGGCATTACCCGTGAACTGCCTGCCTCTGTTAACTGCAAGATTATCCCCTTTTACTGGCCTTACCTCACTGGAGAAATAAGCTGCTCTGTACCCAACACCCCCCCCACCCAATCTTCAAAAACATTCCCCTGAGGATAAGCGTTTAGCATTTATTAACAGGGGGTTTGAGTTTAAGAGCCGTGGGTTGTTGGTGAGACCACATTTGGAATATTGTGTGCAGTTCTGGTCACCTCACTATAAGAAGGATGTGGAAGCATTGGAGAGAGTGCAGAGGAGATTTACCAGGATGCTGCCTGGTTTGGAGGGTAGGTCTGATGAGGAAAGGTTGAGGGAGCTGGGGCTTTTCTGTTTCGAGCGGAGGAGGATGAGAGGCGACTTAATAGAAGTTCATCAGATGATGAGGGGGATAGATAGAGTGGGTGTGCAGAGACTATTGCCTCGGGTGGATGTAGCTGTTACTAGGGGGCATAACTATAAGGTTCATGGTGGGAGATATAGGAGGGATGTCCGAGGTAGATTCTTTACTCAGAGAGTGGTTGGGGTGTGGAATACACTGCCTGCTGTGATAGTGGAGTCGGACACTTTAGGATCTTTCAAGCGGTTATTGGATAAGTACATAGAACATAGAACATTACAGCACAAACAGGCCCTTCGGCCCTCGAGTTGCGCCGATCACATCAACCCCACCAATCTATAGACCTATCTATAACCCCCAATCCCATTAAACCCCATATACTCATCCAGAAGTCTTTTAAAAGACCCCAGCAAGTTCGCCTCCACCACCGACGACGGTAGCCGATTCCATTCACTCACCACCCTCTGAGTGAAAAACTTACCCCTAACATCACCTCTGTACTTCCCTCCCCGCACCTTAAATCTGTGTCCTCTCGTAGCGACCATTTCAACCCGGGGAAATAGCCTCTGAGAGTCCACCCTATCTATTCCTCTCAACATTTTATAAACTTCTATCAGGTCGCCTCTCAACCTTTGCCTCTCCAGGGAAAAGAGTCCCAGCTCCCTCAACCTATCTTCATAAGGCATGCCTCCCAGTCCAGGCAACATCCTTGTAAATCTCCTCTGCACCCTTTCAATAGCTTCTACGTCTTTCCTATAGTGAGGCGACCAGAACTGCGCACAGTACTCCAAATGAGGCCTGACGAGGGTCCTGTAAAGTTGCAGCATTACCTCCCGACTCCTAAACTCATGGAGTACACCAGAATGATAGGGAGTGGGATAGCTTGATTTTGGCTTCAGACATTGCTCAGCACAACATCGAGGGCCGAAGGGCCTGTACTGTGCTGTACTGTTCTATGTTTCTATAAGAATTTCTGCCGTTTGATTTGGCAACCAGCTTTCTGATCTCTGCAATTTTACATCCTGCTATTTTATCACTACCTCAGAAATTCTGTCTTTACACCTGATGTTTTTCTCTTTAATCATTTCTCGTGGCCTTTAATCAGCTGTTTCCTTCTATTTGTAACTGTCATTAACACCATCTGGACTTTGCTCTCATCACTTTCTTTAATGTTTAAACTGCTTTGATTTCTGCCTGAGCGCTCACTCCCTTTATTGGTCTAATCTTACCAGATAACGTCTCGCATGGTCAAAGGTCAAACCATATCCTTAACTGAATATGTGTGTACACAGACTGGAAACCGGGCAGCCTGGCATAGAAACGTAGAAAATAGGAGTAGGCCATTCTGCCCCTCGAACCGGCTCCATTCATTGCAATCACGGCTGATTATCAAATTCAATTTGAAGAGTAAAAGGATGAGATGTGAAGGAATAGGACCTAGAAATTTGAAGGTGGAAAAGTTTTACAGAACTGGTAGAAATAGAGAGGTGCTTAATGAATACTTGACTTCAGTATTCACAGTGGAAAGTGATCTGGGTGGTTGCACTGCAGGTTTGCGGTGGACTGAAAAGATTGAGTATGTGGATATTAAGAAAGAGGATGTGTTGGAAATTTTGAATAGCGTCAAGATAGATAAGTCATCGGGACCGGATGGGATGTATCCCAGGTTACTGTGGGAGGTGAGAGAAGAGATTGCAGAGTCTCTGGCGATGATCTTTGCATCGTCGATGGAGACGGGAGAGGTTCCAGAGGATTGCGGATGTGGTTCCTATTTTCAAGAAAGGGAACAGGGATAGCCCAGAAAATTACTGACCGTGAGTCTAACCTCAGTGGTTGTAAGTTGATGGAGAAGATCCTGAGGGACGGGATTTATGAACATTTACAGAAGTTTAGTATGATCAAAAGTAGTCAGCACGGCTTTGTTAAGGGCAGATCGTGCCTTACGAGCCTGGTTGAGTTCTTTGAAAATGTGACTAAACACATTTGACAAAGGAAGAGCAATGGATGTGGTTTATGTGGACTTCAGCAAGGCGTTCGATAAGGTCCCCCATGCAAGACTTCTTGAGAAAGTGAGAGGGCATGGGATCCAAGGGGCTGAATGGACCATTCATCTGACGAAGAGGGTAACCTCGAAAGCTTGCTTGCTTGTGAGAATATTATCAAATAAATCGGTTGGACTAAAACCTGGTGTTGTCAGACTTTTTACTGTGTTTACGCCAGTCCAACGCCGGCATACCCACATCATTGCCTGCAGAAGGCAGAGAGTGGTTGTGGATGGGTCCTTTTCTGCATGGAGGTCAGTCACCAGTGGGGTGCCCCAGGGATCTGTTCTAGGACCCTTGCTGTTTGTCA
>CM075721.1:202649287-202663337 GCA_037974335.1 Prionace glauca | reverse complement strand
ACCCTAACCCTAACCCTAACCCTAACCCTAACCCTAACCCTAACCCTAACCCTAACCCTAACCCTAACCCTAACCCTAACCCTAACCCTAACCCTAACCCTAACCCTAACCCTAACCCTAACCCTAACCCTAACCCTAACCCTAACCCTAACCCTAACCCTAACCCTAACCCTAACCCTAACCCTAACCCTAACCCTAACCCTAACCCTAACCCTAACCCTAACCCTAACCCTAACCCTAACCCTAACCCTAACCCTAACCCTAACCCTAACCCTAACCCTAACCCTAACCCTAACCCTAACCCTAACCCTAACCCTAACCCTAACCCTAACCCTAACCCTAACCCTAACCCTAACCCTAACCCTAACCCTAACCCTAACCCTAACCCTAACCCTAACCCTAACCCTAACCCTAACCCTAACCCTAACCCTAACCCTAACCCTAACCCTAACCCTAACCCTAACCCTAACCCTAACCCTAACCCTAACCCTAACCCTAACCCTAACCCTAACCCTAACCCTAACCCTAACCCTAACCCTAACCCTAACCCTAACCCTAACCCTAACCCTAACCCTAACCCTAACCCTAACCCTAACCCTAACCCTAACCCTAACCCTAACCCTAACCCTAACCCTAACCCTAACCCTAACCCTAACCCTAACCCTAACCCTAACCCTAACCCTAACCCTAACCCTAACCCTAACCCTAACCCTAACCCTAACCCTAACCCTAACCCTAACCCTAACCCTAACCCTAACCCTAACCCTAACCCTAACCCTAACCCTAACCCTAACCCTAACCCTAACCCTAACCCTAACCCTAACCCTAACCCTAACCCTAACCCTAACCCTAACCCTAACCCTAACCCTAACCCTAACCCTAACCCTAACCCTAACCCTAACCCTAACCCTAACCCTAACCCTAACCCTAACCCTAACCCTAACCCTAACCCTAACCCTAACCCTAACCCTAACCCTAACCCTAACCCTAACCCTAACCCTAACCCTAACCCTAACCCTAACCCTAACCCTAACCCTAACCCTAACCCTAACCCTAACCCTAACCCTAACCCTAACCCTAACCCTAACCCTAACCCTAACCCTAACCCTAACCCTAACCCTAACCCTAACCCTAACCCTAACCCTAACCCTAACCCTAACCCTAACCCTAACCCTAACCCTAACCCTAACCCTAACCCTAACCCTAACCCTAACCCTAACCCTAACCCTAACCCTAACCCTAACCCTAACCCTAACCCTAACCCTGAACCCTAACCCTAACCCTAACCCTAACCCTAACCCTAACCCTAACCCTAACCCTAACCCTAACCCTAACCCTAACCCTAACCCTAACCCTAACCCTAACCCTAACCCTAACCCTAACCCTAACCCTAACCCTAACCCTAACCCTAACCCTAACCCTAACCCTAACCCTAACCCTAACCCTAACCCTAACCCTAACCCTAACCCTAACCCTAACCCTAACCCTAACCCTAACCCTAACCCTAACCCTAACCCTAACCCTAACCCTAACCCTAACCCTAACCCTAACCCTAACCCTAACCCTAACCCTAACCCTAACCCTAACCCTAACCCTAACCCTAACCCTAACCCTAACCCTAACCCTAACCCTAACCCTAACCCTAACCCTAACCCTAACCCTAACCCTAACCCTAACCCTAACCCTAACCCTAACCCTAACCCTAACCCTAACCCTAACCCTAACCCTAACCCTAACCCTAACCCTAACCCTAACCCTAACCCTAACCCTAACCCTAACCCTAACCCTAACCCTAACCCTAACCCTAACCCTAACCCTAACCCTAACCCTAACCCTAACCCTAACCCTAACCCTAACCCTAACCCTAACCCTAACCCTAACCCTAACCCTAACCCTAACCCTAACCCTAACCCTAACCCTAACCCTAACCCTAACCCTAACCCTAACCCTAACCCTAACCCTAACCCTAACCCTAACCCTAACCCTAACCCTAACCCTAACCCTAACCCTAACCCTAACCCTAACCCTAACCCTAACCCTAACCCTAACCCTAACCCTAACCCTAACCCTAACCCTAACCCTAACCCTAACCCTAACCCTAACCCTAACCCTAACCCTAACCCTAACCCTAACCCTAACCCTAACCCTAACCCTAACCCTAACCCTAACCCTAACCCTAACCCTAACCCTAACCCTAACCCTAACCCTAACCCTAACCCTAACCCTAACCCTAACCCTAACCCTAACCCTAACCCTAACCCTAACCCTAACCCTAACCCTAACCCTAACCCTAACCCTAACCCTAACCCTAACCCTAACCCTAACCCTAACCCTAACCCTAACCCTAACCCTAACCCTAACCCTAACCCTAACCCTAACCCTAACCCTAACCCTAACCCTAACCCTAACCCTAACCCTAACCCTAACCCTAACCCTAACCCTAACCCTAACCCTAACCCTAACCCTAACCCTAACCCTAACCCTAACCCTAACCCTAACCCTAACCCTAACCCTAACCCTAACCCTAACCCTAACCCTAACCCTAACCCTAACCCTAACCCTAACCCTAACCCTAACCCTAACCCTAACCCTAACCCTAACCCTAACCCTAACCCTAACCCTAACCCTAACCCTAACCCTAACCCTAACCCTAACCCTAACCCTAACCCTAACCCTAACCCTAACCCTAACCCTAACCCTAACCCTAACCCTAACCCTAACCCTAACCCTAACCCTAACCCTAACCCTAACCCTAACCCTAACCCTAACCCTAACCCTAACCCTAACCCTAACCCTAACCCTAACCCTAACCCTAACCCTAACCCTAACCCTAACCCTAACCCTAACCCTAACCCTAACCCTAACCCTAACCCTAACCCTAACCCTAACCCTAACCCTAACCCTAACCCTAACCCTAACCCTAACCCTAACCCTAACCCTAACCCTAACCCTAACCCTAACCCTAACCCTAACCCTAACCCTAACCCTAACCCTAACCCTAACCCTAACCCTAACCCTAACCCTAACCCTAACCCTAACCCTAACCCTAACCCTAACCCTAACCCTAACCCTAACCCTAACCCTAACCCTAACCCTAACCCTAACCCTAACCCTAACCCTAACCCTAACCCTAACCCTAACCCTAACCCTAACCCTAACCCTAACCCTAACCCTAACCCTAACCCTAACCCTAACCCTAACCCTAACCCTAACCCTAACCCTAACCCTAACCCTAACCCTAACCCTAACCCTAACCCTAACCCTAACCCTAACCCTAACCCTAACCCTAACCCTAACCCTAACCCTAACCCTAACCCTAACCCTAACCCTAACCCTAACCCTAACCCTAACCCTAACCCTAACCCTAACCCTAACCCTAACCCTAACCCTAACCCTAACCCTAACCCTAACCCTAACCCTAACCCTAACCCTAACCCTAACCCTAACCCTAACCCTAACCCTAACCCTAACCCTAACCCTAACCCTAACCCTAACCCTAACCCTAACCCTAACCCTAACCCTAACCCTAACCCTAACCCTAACCCTAACCCTAACCCTAACCCTAACCCTAACCCTAACCCTAACCCTAACCCTAACCCTAACCCTAACCCTAACCCTAACCCTAACCCTAACCCTAACCCTAACCCTAACCCTAACCCTAACCCTAACCCTAACCCTAACCCTAACCCTAACCCTAACCCTAACCCTAACCCTAACCCTAACCCTAACCCTAACCCTAACCCTAACCCTAACCCTAACCCTAACCCTAACCCTAACCCTAACCCTAACCCTAACCCTAACCCTAACCCTAACCCTAACCCTAACCCTAACCCTAACCCTAACCCTAACCCTAACCCTAACCCTAACCCTAACCCTAACCCTAACCCTAACCCTAACCCTAACCCTAACCCTAACCCTAACCCTAACCCTAACCCTAACCCTAACCCTAACCCTAACCCTAACCCTAACCCTAACCCTAACCCTAACCCTAACCCTAACCCTAACCCTAACCCTAACCCTAACCCTAACCCTAACCCTAACCCTAACCCTAACCCTAACCCTAACCCTAACCCTAACCCTAACCCTAACCCTAACCCTAACCCTAACCCTAACCCTAACCCTAACCCTAACCCTAACCCTAACCCTAACCCTAACCCTAACCCTAACCCTAACCCTAACCCTAACCCTAACCCTAACCCTAACCCTAACCCTAACCCTAACCCTAACCCTAACCCTAACCCTAACCCTAACCCTAACCCTAACCCTAACCCTAACCCTAACCCTAACCCTAACCCTAACCCTAACCCTAACCCTAACCCTAACCCTAACCCTAACCCTAACCCTAACCCTAACCCTAACCCTAACCCTAACCCTAACCCTAACCCTAACCCTAACCCTAACCCTAACCCTAACCCTAACCCTAACCCTAACCCTAACCCTAACCCTAACCCTAACCCTAACCCTAACCCTAACCCTAACCCTAACCCTAACCCTAACCCTAACCCTAACCCTAACCCTAACCCTAACCCTAACCCTAACCCTAACCCTAACCCTAACCCTAACCCTAACCCTAACCCTAACCCTAACCCTAACCCTAACCCTAACCCTAACCCTAACCCTAACCCTAACCCTAACCCTAACCCTAACCCTAACCCTAACCCTAACCCTAACCCTAACCCTAACCCTAACCCTAACCCTAACCCTAACCCTAACCCTAACCCTAACCCTAACCCTAACCCTAACCCTAACCCTAACCCTAACCCTAACCCTAACCCTAACCCTAACCCTAACCCTAACCCTAACCCTAACCCTAACCCTAACCCTAACCCTAACCCTAACCCTAACCCTAACCCTAACCCTAACCCTAACCCTAACCCTAACCCTAACCCTAACCCTAACCCTAACCCTAACCCTAACCCTAACCCTAACCCTAACCCTAACCCTAACCCTAACCCTAACCCTAACCCTAACCCTAACCCTAACCCTAACCCTAACCCTAACCCTAACCCTAACCCTAACCCTAACCCTAACCCTAACCCTAACCCTAACCCTAACCCTAACCCTAACCCTAACCCTAACCCTAACCCTAACCCTAACCCTAACCCTAACCCTAACCCTAACCCTAACCCTAACCCTAACCCTAACCCTAACCCTAACCCTAACCCTAACCCTAACCCTAACCCTAACCCTAACCCTAACCCTAACCCTAACCCTAACCCTAACCCTAACCCTAACCCTAACCCTAACCCTAACCCTAACCCTAACCCTAACCCTAACCCTAACCCTAACCCTAACCCTAACCCTAACCCTAACCCTAACCCTAACCCTAACCCTAACCCTAACCCTAACCCTAACCCTAACCCTAACCCTAACCCTAACCCTAACCCTAACCCTAACCCTAACCCTAACCCTAACCCTAACCCTAACCCTAACCCTAACCCTAACCCTAACCCTAACCCTAACCCTAACCCTAACCCTAACCCTAACCCTAACCCTAACCCTAACCCTAACCCTAACCCTAACCCTAACCCTAACCCTAACCCTAACCCTAACCCTAACCCTAACCCTAACCCTAACCCTAACCCTAACCCTAACCCTAACCCTAACCCTAACCCTAACCCTAACCCTAACCCTAACCCTAACCCTAACCCTAACCCTAACCCTAACCCTAACCCTAACCCTAACCCTAACCCTAACCCTAACCCTAACCCTAACCCTAACCCTAACCCTAACCCTAACCCTAACCCTAACCCTAACCCTAACCCTAACCCTAACCCTAACCCTAACCCTAACCCTAACCCTAACCCTAACCCTAACCCTAACCCTAACCCTAACCCTAACCCTAACCCTAACCCTAACCCTAACCCTAACCCTAACCCTAACCCTAACCCTAACCCTAACCCTAACCCTAACCCTAACCCTAACCCTAACCCTAACCCTAACCCTAACCCTAACCCTAACCCTAACCCTAACCCTAACCCTAACCCTAACCCTAACCCTAACCCTAACCCTAACCCTAACCCTAACCCTAACCCTAACCCTAACCCTAACCCTAACCCTAACCCTAACCCTAACCCTAACCCTAACCCTAACCCTAACCCTAACCCTAACCCTAACCCTAACCCTAACCCTAACCCTAACCCTAACCCTAACCCTAACCCTAACCCTAACCCTAACCCTAACCCTAACCCTAACCCTAACCCTAACCCTAACCCTAACCCTAACCCTAACCCTAACCCTAACCCTAACCCTAACCCTAACCCTAACCCTAACCCTAACCCTAACCCTAACCCTAACCCTAACCCTAACCCTAACCCTAACCCTAACCCTAACCCTAACCCTAACCCTAACCCTAACCCTAACCCTAACCCTAACCCTAACCCTAACCCTAACCCTAACCCTAACCCTAACCCTAACCCTAACCCTAACCCTAACCCTAACCCTAACCCTAACCCTAACCCTAACCCTAACCCTAACCCTAACCCTAACCCTAACCCTAACCCTAACCCTAACCCTAACCCTAACCCTAACCCTAACCCTAACCCTAACCCTAACCCTAACCCTAACCCTAACCCTAACCCTAACCCTAACCCTAACCCTAACCCTAACCCTAACCCTAACCCTAACCCTAACCCTAACCCTAACCCTAACCCTAACCCTAACCCTAACCCTAACCCTAACCCTAACCCTAACCCTAACCCTAACCCTAACCCTAACCCTAACCCTAACCCTAACCCTAACCCTAACCCTAACCCTAACCCTAACCCTAACCCTAACCCTAACCCTAACCCTAACCCTAACCCTAACCCTAACCCTAACCCTAACCCTAACCCTAACCCTAACCCTAACCCTAACCCTAACCCTAACCCTAACCCTAACCCTAACCCTAACCCTAACCCTAACCCTAACCCTAACCCTAACCCTAACCCTAACCCTAACCCTAACCCTAACCCTAACCCTAACCCTAACCCTAACCCTAACCCTAACCCTAACCCTAACCCTAACCCTAACCCTAACCCTAACCCTAACCCTAACCCTAACCCTAACCCTAACCCTAACCCTAACCCTAACCCTAACCCTAACCCTAACCCTAACCCTAACCCTAACCCTAACCCTAACCCTAACCCTAACCCTAACCCTAACCCTAACCCTAACCCTAACCCTAACCCTAACCCTAACCCTAACCCTAACCCTAACCCTAACCCTAACCCTAACCCTAACCCTAACCCTAACCCTAACCCTAACCCTAACCCTAACCCTAACCCTAACCCTAACCCTAACCCTAACCCTAACCCTAACCCTAACCCTAACCCTAACCCTAACCCTAACCCTAACCCTAACCCTAACCCTAACCCTAACCCTAACCCTAACCCTAACCCTAACCCTAACCCTAACCCTAACCCTAACCCTAACCCTAACCCTAACCCTAACCCTAACCCTAACCCTAACCCTAACCCTAACCCTAACCCTAACCCTAACCCTAACCCTAACCCTAACCCTAACCCTAACCCTAACCCTAACCCTAACCCTAACCCTAACCCTAACCCTAACCCTAACCCTAACCCTAACCCTAACCCTAACCCTAACCCTAACCCTAACCCTAACCCTAACCCTAACCCTAACCCTAACCCTAACCCTAACCCTAACCCTAACCCTAACCCTAACCCTAACCCTAACCCTAACCCTAACCCTAACCCTAACCCTAACCCTAACCCTAACCCTAACCCTAACCCTAACCCTAACCCTAACCCTAACCCTAACCCTAACCCTAACCCTAACCCTAACCCTAACCCTAACCCTAACCCTAACCCTAACCCTAACCCTAACCCTAACCCTAACCCTAACCCTAACCCTAACCCTAACCCTAACCCTAACCCTAACCCTAACCCTAACCCTAACCCTAACCCTAACCCTAACCCTAACCCTAACCCTAACCCTAACCCTAACCCTAACCCTAACCCTAACCCTAACCCTAACCCTAACCCTAACCCTAACCCTAACCCTAACCCTAACCCTAACCCTAACCCTAACCCTAACCCTAACCCTAACCCTAACCCTAACCCTAACCCTAACCCTAACCCTAACCCTAACCCTAACCCTAACCCTAACCCTAACCCTAACCCTAACCCTAACCCTAACCCTAACCCTAACCCTAACCCTAACCCTAACCCTAACCCTAACCCTAACCCTAACCCTAACCCTAACCCTAACCCTAACCCTAACCCTAACCCTAACCCTAACCCTAACCCTAACCCTAACCCTAACCCTAACCCTAACCCTAACCCTAACCCTAACCCTAACCCTAACCCTAACCCTAACCCTAACCCTAACCCTAACCCTAACCCTAACCCTAACCCTAACCCTAACCCTAACCCTAACCCTAACCCTAACCCTAACCCTAACCCTAACCCTAACCCTAACCCTAACCCTAACCCTAACCCTAACCCTAACCCTAACCCTAACCCTAACCCTAACCCTAACCCTAACCCTAACCCTAACCCTAACCCTAACCCTAACCCTAACCCTAACCCTAACCCTAACCCTAACCCTAACCCTAACCCTAACCCTAACCCTAACCCTAACCCTAACCCTAACCCTAACCCTAACCCTAACCCTAACCCTAACCCTAACCCTAACCCTAACCCTAACCCTAACCCTAACCCTAACCCTAACCCTAACCCTAACCCTAACCCTAACCCTAACCCTAACCCTAACCCTAACCCTAACCCTAACCCTAACCCTAACCCTAACCCTAACCCTAACCCTAACCCTAACCCTAACCCTAACCCTAACCCTAACCCTAACCCTAACCCTAACCCTAACCCTAACCCTAACCCTAACCCTAACCCTAACCCTAACCCTAACCCTAACCCTAACCCTAACCCTAACCCTAACCCTAACCCTAACCCTAACCCTAACCCTAACCCTAACCCTAACCCTAACCCTAACCCTAACCCTAACCCTAACCCTAACCCTAACCCTAACCCTAACCCTAACCCTAACCCTAACCCTAACCCTAACCCTAACCCTAACCCTAACCCTAACCCTAACCCTAACCCTAACCCTAACCCTAACCCTAACCCTAACCCTAACCCTAACCCTAACCCTAACCCTAACCCTAACCCTAACCCTAACCCTAACCCTAACCCTAACCCTAACCCTAACCCTAACCCTAACCCTAACCCTAACCCTAACCCTAACCCTAACCCTAACCCTAACCCTAACCCTAACCCTAACCCTAACCCTAACCCTAACCCTAACCCTAACCCTAACCCTAACCCTAACCCTAACCCTAACCCTAACCCTAACCCTAACCCTAACCCTAACCCTAACCCTAACCCTAACCCTAACCCTAACCCTAACCCTAACCCTAACCCTAACCCTAACCCTAACCCTAACCCTAACCCTAACCCTAACCCTAACCCTAACCCTAACCCTAACCCTAACCCTAACCCTAACCCTAACCCTAACCCTAACCCTAACCCTAACCCTAACCCTAACCCTAACCCTAACCCTAACCCTAACCCTAACCCTAACCCTAACCCTAACCCTAACCCTAACCCTAACCCTAACCCTAACCCTAACCCTAACCCTAACCCTAACCCTAACCCTAACCCTAACCCTAACCCTAACCCTAACCCTAACCCTAACCCTAACCCTAACCCTAACCCTAACCCTAACCCTAACCCTAACCCTAACCCTAACCCTAACCCTAACCCTAACCCTAACCCTAACCCTAACCCTAACCCTAACCCTAACCCTAACCCTAACCCTAACCCTAACCCTAACCCTAACCCTAACCCTAACCCTAACCCTAACCCTAACCCTAACCCTAACCCTAACCCTAACCCTAACCCTAACCCTAACCCTAACCCTAACCCTAACCCTAACCCTAACCCTAACCCTAACCCTAACCCTAACCCTAACCCTAACCCTAACCCTAACCCTAACCCTAACCCTAACCCTAACCCTAACCCTAACCCTAACCCTAACCCTAACCCTAACCCTAACCCTAACCCTAACCCTAACCCTAACCCTAACCCTAACCCTAACCCTAACCCTAACCCTAACCCTAACCCTAACCCTAACCCTAACCCTAACCCTAACCCTAACCCTAACCCTAACCCTAACCCTAACCCTAACCCTAACCCTAACCCTAACCCTAACCCTAACCCTAACCCTAACCCTAACCCTAACCCTAACCCTAACCCTAACCCTAACCCTAACCCTAACCCTAACCCTAACCCTAACCCTAACCCTAACCCTAACCCTAACCCTAACCCTAACCCTAACCCTAACCCTAACCCTAACCCTAACCCTAACCCTAACCCTAACCCTAACCCTAACCCTAACCCTAACCCTAACCCTAACCCTAACCCTAACCCTAACCCTAACCCTAACCCTAACCCTAACCCTAACCCTAACCCTAACCCTAACCCTAACCCTAACCCTAACCCTAACCCTAACCCTAACCCTAACCCTAACCCTAACCCTAACCCTAACCCTAACCCTAACCCTAACCCTAACCCTAACCCTAACCCTAACCCTAACCCTAACCCTAACCCTAACCCTAACCCTAACCCTAACCCTAACCCTAACCCTAACCCTAACCCTAACCCTAACCCTAACCCTAACCCTAACCCTAACCCTAGACCCTAACCCTAACCCTAACCCTAACCCTAACCCTAACCCTAACCCTAACCCTAACCCTAACCCTAACCCTAACCCTAACCCTAACCCTAACCCTAACCCTAACCCTAACCCTAACCCTAACCCTAACCCTAACCCTAACCCTAACCCTAACCCTAACCCTAACCCTAACCCTAACCCTAACCCTAACCCTAACCCTAACCCTAACCCTAACCCTAACCCTAACCCTAACCCTAACCCTAACCCTAACCCTAACCCTAACCCTAACCCTAACCCTAACCCTAACCCTAACCCTAACCCTAACCCTAACCCTAACCCTAACCCTAACCCTAACCCTAACCCTAACCCTAACCCTAACCCTAACCCTAACCCTAACCCTAACCCTAACCCTAACCCTAACCCTAACCCTAACCCTAACCCTAACCCTAACCCTAACCCTAACCCTAACCCTAACCCTAACCCTAACCCTAACCCTAACCCTAACCCTAACCCTAACCCTAACCCTAACCCTAACCCTAACCCTAACCCTAACCCTAACCCTAACCCTAACCCTAACCCTAACCCTAACCCTAACCCTAACCCTAACCCTAACCCTAACCCTAACCCTAACCCTAACCCTAACCCTAACCCTAACCCTAACCCTAACCCTAACCCTAACCCTAACCCTAACCCTAACCCTAACCCTAACCCTAACCCTAACCCTAACCCTAACCCTAACCCTAACCCTAACCCTAACCCTAACCCTAACCCTAACCCTAACCCTAACCCTAACCCTAACCCTAACCCTAACCCTAACCCTAACCCTAACCCTAACCCTAACCCTAACCCTAACCCTAACCCTAACCCTAACCCTAACCCTAACCCTAACCCTAACCCTAACCCTAACCCTAACCCTAACCCTAACCCTAACCCTAACCCTAACCCTAACCCTAACCCTAACCCTAACCCTAACCCTAACCCTAACCCTAACCCTAACCCTAACCCTAACCCTAACCCTAACCCTAACCCTAACCCTAACCCTAACCCTAACCCTAACCCTAACCCTAACCCTAACCCTAACCCTAACCCTAACCCTAACCCTAACCCTAACCCTAACCCTAACCCTAACCCTAACCCTAACCCTAACCCTAACCCTAACCCTAACCCTAACCCTAACCCTAACCCTAACCCTAACCCTAACCCTAACCCTAACCCTAACCCTAACCCTAACCCTAACCCTAACCCTAACCCTAACCCTAACCCTAACCCTAACCCTAACCCTAACCCTAACCCTAACCCTAACCCTAACCCTAACCCTAACCCTAACCCTAACCCTAACCCTAACCCTAACCCTAACCCTAACCCTAACCCTAACCCTAACCCTAACCCTAACCCTAACCCTAACCCTAACCCTAACCCTAACCCTAACCCTAACCCTAACCCTAACCCTAACCCTAACCCTAACCCTAACCCTAACCCTAACCCTAACCCTAACCCTAACCCTAACCCTAACCCTAACCCTAACCCTAACCCTAACCCTAACCCTAACCCTAACCCTAACCCTAACCCTAACCCTAACCCTAACCCTAACCCTAACCCTAACCCTAACCCTAACCCTAACCCTAACCCTAACCCTAACCCTAACCCTAACCCTAACCCTAACCCTAACCCTAACCCTAACCCTAACCCTAACCCTAACCCTAACCCTAACCCTAACCCTAACCCTAACCCTAACCCTAACCCTAACCCTAACCCTAACCCTAACCCTAACCCTAACCCTAACCCTAACCCTAACCCTAACCCTAACCCTAACCCTAACCCTAACCCTAACCCTAACCCTAACCCTAACCCTAACCCTAACCCTAACCCTAACCCTAACCCTAACCCTAACCCTAACCCTAACCCTAACCCTAACCCTAACCCTAACCCTAACCCTAACCCTAACCCTAACCCTAACCCTAACCCTAACCCTAACCCTAACCCTAACCCTAACCCTAACCCTAACCCTAACCCTAACCCTAACCCTAACCCTAACCCTAACCCTAACCCTAACCCTAACCCTAACCCTAACCCTAACCCTAACCCTAACCCTAACCCTAACCCTAACCCTAACCCTAACCCTAACCCTAACCCTAACCCTAACCCTAACCCTAACCCTAACCCTAACCCTAACCCTAACCCTAACCCTAACCCTAACCCTAACCCTAACCCTAACCCTAACCCTAACCCTAACCCTAACCCTAAACCCTAACCCTAACCCTAACCCTAACCCTAACCCTAACCCTAACCCTAACCCTAACCCTAACCCTAACCCTAACCCTAACCCTAACCCTAACCCTAACCCTAACCCTAACCCTAACCCTAACCCTAACCCTAACCCTAACCCTAACCCTAACCCTAACCCTAACCCTAACCCTAACCCTAACCTAACCCTAACCCTAACCCTAACCCTAACCCTAACCCTAACCCTAACCCTAACCCTAACCCTAACCCTAACCCTAACCCTAACCCTAACCCTAACCCTAACCCTAACCCTAACCCTAACCCTAACCCTAACCCTAACCCTAACCCTAACCCTAACCCTAACCCTAACCCTAACCCTAACCCTAACCCTAACCCTAACCCTAACCCTAACCCTAACCCTAACCCTAACCCTAACCCTAACCCTAACCCTAACCCTAACCCTAACCCTAACCCTAACCCTAACCCTAACCCTAACCCTAACCCTAACCCTAACCCTAACCCTAACCCTAACCCTAACCCTAACCCTAACCCTAACCCTAACCCTAACCCTAACCCTAACCCTAACCCTAACCCTAACCCTAACCCTAACCCTAACCCTAACCCTAACCCTAACCCTAACCCTAACCCTAACCCTAACCCTAACCCTAACCCTAACCCTAACCCTAACCCTAACCCTAACCCTAACCCTAACCCTAACCCTAACCCTAACCCTAACCCTAACCCTAAACCCTAACCCTAACCCTAACCCTAACCCTAAACCCTAACCCTAACCCTAACCCTAAACCCTAAACCCTAACCCTAACCCTAACCCTAACCCTAACCCTAACCCTAACCCTAACCCTAACCCTAACCCTAACCTAACCCTAACCCTAACCCTAACCCTAACCCTAACCCTAACCCTAACCCTAACCCTAACCCTAACCCTAACCCTAACCCTAACCCTAACCCTAACCCTAACCCTAACCCTAACCCTAACCCTAACCCTAACCCTAACCCTAACCCTAACCCTAACCCTAACCCTAACCCTAACCCTAACCCTAGCCCTACCCTAGCCCTAGCCCTAGCCCTAGCCCTAACCCTAACCCTAACCCTAACCCTAACCCTAACCCTAACCCTAACCCTAACCCTAACCCTACCCTAACCCTAGCCCTAGCCCTAGCCCTAGCCCTAACCCTAC
>CM075721.1:202491787-202644287 GCA_037974335.1 Prionace glauca | reverse complement strand
CCTAACCCCTAACCCTAACCACCATAATAACCCTAACCCTAGCCCTAGCCCTAGCCCTAACCCGAGCCATAGCCCTAACCCTAACCCTAGCCCTAACCCTAGCCCTAGCCCTAGCCCTAACCCTAACACTAACCCTAACCCAGCCCTAACACTTACCCTAACCCTAACACTAACCCCTAACCCTAACTGTATTCAACACAATATCTGGTTTTCAGGGGAATGGCCTCAAGGGATTCCTGCACTGCCTGCCTTGCCGTTTTCATCTGCCTTGTTGACATTCATTCCCTTCCTGCCTGGGGAATTTTAGCCCGCAGAGTGACCCTTCATGTTCTATCCATGATACTCCACCTCACAAATGCTCAAGTGTCCCCATCCACTGCTCCATCTCCAAACTATGGGCTTCAGGAGCTGCACCTAGAGACATTTCCTAGATGCACGCTGGCACCAGGCAGTGAAAATTATTTGCCAGCCTCCATATGGAGCATCAAGAACACACCATAGCTTGGAGCTCTCCTGACATGACTTTTCCCTTTCACATTACATTTTTGGAAGATGCTCGATCCCAGGTTATATCCACTTCTCTCAGGCCATTCTTTCCTGCTTTTCACTACTGAATATAACTCCTACAGACTATAAACCACAAAAATAACCATAAATATAAGTGATTAAACTATCAAATACTTACCCGACCTTACCCACTACTTACTGATCCTTTTTGTGTCCTCTACTCCTGCAGCAGATCAAGACCACTCCGAGGAATTAAAAATTAAGAAGCAAGCAGAAAAGGTAGAAAGCACCTCTTACCACTCAGCACCAAATTTTCATTCATCTCTGAATACCTGATAACCCCACACTCATCCTGGCTGTTGTCTCACACCGGATGAAGTCTCTCCTATAATTTATGCACAAGCTCACCAGTCCAACATCTCTGCTTTTATAATCTATGCCAGACTGATATTGGCAAGTGGCCTGTCTGCCTTTCTAACTTTCCGATTAATCTATTCTGCTGCCTTCAGGGATCTGTGGGGACAAGCACCCCAAGATCCCTCTGTTACTCTGAGTTTCTTTTTGTACTGCCATTCATTGCGTACTCGCTTGTCTTGTTAATCCTTCCAAATGCATCTTCTCTCACTTTTCAGGGTTAACTTCTATCAGTCACTGATCTGTCCATCTGACCAATCCGTCTATGTCTTCCTGCAACCTAAGACCTTCTTTCTGTTAACCACCCTGCCAACCTCTGTTCATCTGCAAACTTCCCTGTCGTCACCCTCTGCACCCCCCCCCCCCATCCCCCTCCACCTGTATCATTTATATTTATCACAAACAATAAGGGACCTAGCACTGCTCCTGTGCATGCCTCCGGACATCGGCCTTCTGTCACACAAAACAGCCTTCTACTACCATCCTTTAAATCCTACCACCAAGCCAGCTTTGGATCCATCTCGCTACTTTCCCCAGATTGCTTTGTCCATCTTTATCAACCATTTTTCTCCTTTTGAATACTCTTCTTTTTTACAAAATGAACATATTCACATTTTCCCACATTATACTTCATTTGCCAACCTTTTGCCCACTTACTTAATCTATCAAAATCTCTTTATAAACTGTAAATCCACCCTCTCTCAACTCTTTACACTATGACAATCTCAATTAATGTGGGGGGAAGTTGAAATCTCCTCATATAGTTACCCCATTATTACACACTGTTAAGGACCCTAAATTATTCTCCCCTTAATCTGGTTTCCAGTGAGGGTATCATAAACATAGACAAGGGTCAAGGATGGAGGAGGAAAAACACATTGTGAAGATGGTGGCGCGGGCTCGTTGGGCCAAAGGGCCCGTTTCCCGTGCTGTGTTGTTCTTTGTTCTTTGGACCCACACTGCCATCATAGCACCAGGGATCTGGGCTCGAATTCAGTCTTGGGTGACTATGTGGAGCTTGCATGTTCTTCCTGTGTCTCTGTAGGTGTCTTTTTGGTGCTCCAGTTTCCTCCCACAGCCCAAAGACGTGCAAGTTAGATGGGTTGGCCATGGTAAATTGCCCATTAGTGTCACAAGATGTGTAGGTTAGGGGGATTATTGGGCTAAATACATGGATTTGAGGAGGATAGGGTCTAGGTAAAGATGTTCAATTGGAGAGTCAGTGCAGACTCAATGGGCTGAATGGCCTCCTTCTGTACTGTATGGATTCTATGAATACAACAGTGGAATAGGACAACTTCTTTGGTCAAACGGCCTTCTGTGCCATGACAACTCAGTAATAGTTTGCACTGATAAATTAGGCTATATTCACTCTTGGGGTGGCACAGTGTCAGGGATCCGAGCTTGATTCCTAACTTGGGTCACTGATTGTGCAAAATCTGCACATTCTCCCCTATCTGCGTGAATTCCCTCCAGTTTCCTCCCACAGTCTGGAAGAAGTGCTAGTTAAGTGCATTGACCACGCTAAATTTCCCTCAGTGTACCCAAACAGGCACTGGAGTGTGGTGACTCCAGGATTTTCACAGTAACTTCATTGCAGTGTTAATGTAAGTCTACTTGTGACAATAATAAATACACTTAAATTTATGATTGTGATAGGGCCCCAAACTTTTCCCCAATTCAGCAGGGGCCAGGTTCTGATATCCAATGTTGAAATAGCCCTAAGGTCAAAAGCGGGGGTAAAGATCATAATCATCTCTGCAATTTCCAGAAATGCACCAAGTAAAAAAATCGTGGAAAATCTTAAGGTCTTCATTCAGTTCCATGAACAGAACAGTCTGGTCTGACTCATAACTGGAAGTGGACTAAGTGGTAAAACATAGATTAACTGTATTATCCCCACACAATTCTGCAAGTTTCCAATGTTCTCTCATGCAAACCAAAATATTTAATTATTCTCAAAAAGGTGAATATTTGTTTCTCAAGTCCGATGATGATGATCATTCTCAATTGTTATTTCTGAGTTGGACAGATGTGCACAAATTTCTGGATTTGGGTCTTATGAATGTTAAAGATACTGCAGTGCCACCATTTACTAATTAGAAATATTCAACACAACCCCAGGGAGAAATAACATAGAAAGGAGTACATTGACTATTTATTGCAAAACACCTAATAGTTGTTTCTGACAGCATATCAAATGTGAAATCAAGTACAAAGCAGATGCAAACAGTATATTTTTCCAAAAACAAAACTTGATTTTTAAAAATTTCTTAAGATTGCAAAAAAGTTTCTATATCACACAATCAAATGTAACCCAATAGTGCTTTAGTAAAAATATTACAACTGAAGAATAATGAAAAAGCAATGATTCAGCGCAGAGTGAGAGAGAATTATGAGCAAATTCACTCCTCAGATCACCAGCTGGGCAATTAGTTCCTTGGCATCTTGCATGCTTGCTGGTACTTGCGACCCATCTTCAGCAACATGGGTTCCGATAAGAAAAAGCTTCCTTTTATCACCTAATTTAGCAAGGGAAAGTTGTTCATGGATTTCTGAAATAGTGCAGGCTCCTTTAATATCCTGTAAGACACAATAACCTAATCTTACAGACAAGTAATTACTCCCTTTAACATTTTTGGTAATTGCTGGAAAACATGACACTTTGGAGTGGCGATTAGTATCAGAAATTCACCGTACCCACTTACCTGTGGCAACGTTCTCTGTGCCTGTCTTGCTTGACCTTCTTGTCGAACAGAGCTGAAGTGAAGGAGGACTTGCCCTTTTTTGCTGCACTCAGTGGCATGAAGCAGTTAATTCCCATGAAACTAACAGGCCAGGGAAAAGGAAAGGGGTGGGGGAGTCAGAGGTCAGGTTGATCAGATATCAGGAGGAGAGGTGGAGCTCAGAGGCATGCTGGAAATCGGGAGCTTGGTGAGTGAGGAAAGTGCTCCTTTCTCTCTCTACCTTTTCTTACATCCAGTAGCTGTCACTTACTTTGGTAAAGGAGAACAAGCTTATTGGTGAGCAACTGGTAAGTTATTCTACTTATTCTAGCTGTAATGAATAGTTTTTTTAAGTTGCAATATGGCAGGTTAACTTGGCTGAGTAGAATGTACATCCTGTGATATGTGGGAAGTAATGGACACACTATTGGTCCTGGACAAACACATTTGTAGCAAGTGTCACCAGCTGCAAAAGCTTGCATTGTGGGTTTTGGTACTTGAGAGCAGTTGGAGTCACAGTTGTGTATCTGAGAGAAGAACTACATGGATAGTAAATTTTGGGAACTGATCACACCACCCAGGTTAGGAGTGTACAGTTAGAATGTGTGACCACTGGGCAGTTTAAAGGAATCATGCAGGAGTCAATGAGTCTTTTGCTTGCTAATCAGTTTTCAATTTTAGTGAGGGTGAGGGTGATGATTTCTGAGGAGAATGCAGCCAGACCCAACTCAGTGCTATTGTATGCAGGTGGTTCAGATGCACAAGCGGGGAATAGAAGAGCAATAGTGATAGGGGGGTTCAAAGTCAAGGGATCAATCAGGCATTTCTGCAGCAGTAAATGTGATCCAGGATGGTGTGCTGCCTCCCTTGTGCTAGGGCCAAGGATGACATGCAGTGGCTGAGTGAGGATGAACATGATGTGGGTATGCCGGCGTTGGACTGGCGTAAACACATTAAAAAGTCTGACAACACCAAGTTTTAGTCCAATCGGTTGGACTAAAACCTGGTGTTGTCAGACTTTTTACTGAGGATGAACAGCCAGCTGTCATGATCCACATTAGTACCAACAATATAAGTAGAAAAAGGGATGAGTTCCTAAATACAGATTTAGGGAGTTAAGAATGAAGTGAAAAAGCAGGACACAAGCGCTGTAATCTCAGGATTATTCCCAGTGCCACATGATGTTGAGCACAGCAACAGGAAGAGTGACTGATTGAATACGTGGCTAGAGATTTGGTGTAGGAGGGACAACATCAGATTCCGAAGCACTGGAAACAGATCCGGGGTAGATGGAACATGTTCAAGCTCGAGAGGTTATACCTTAACAGGACCAGGCTACACAGAGATTTGCTAGTGCTGTTCGGGAGGTTTATGCTGGGGACCTGAGGAGTTGCTCAAATTGGAAGTAAAAAGTGAAACGAGGTGTTGTTGTGCTAATAATAAAGGATAGGATCATTGCATGAGTAAGGGTGGATCTCAGATCAGAAGAACAAAATCTGTTTGGATGGTGCTAAGGAAAAGCAAAGTGCAGCAAATTCTGGTGGGAATTGTTTATAAGCTACCAGGTAGTAGCATGGGACATGGTATTAATCAGGCGATTAGAGAAGCATGTAGCATAGATAATACAGTATGTTCTTATGTTCTTATGGCTGATTTCAATCTGCAGCTAAACTGGATAAACCTTTGAGCACAATGTTATGAAGGACAGGTTTCTGAAATGTGTCAAGGATAGTTTTCTAAAGCAGTCTAGAATTTGTAAATACTATTGAACTTTAAGGGTAGGCCATCAGCAAAGAGCTTGCATGTGGTCCACAGGCTGCAATTTGGACACCAGTTCATGCAGACGGTCTTCATTAAGCATGGTCCATACAAAATATTGGTGAAAATTGCTCATATTGCAGTTTGCCTTTGTTTTGTGAACACTGATGAGACTCGTACCTGCTTGTTGGCTAAAACAACAACAGGAAGTGTTGGATGTCCTTGGACCAGTTGATGAAGTTCCTTTTTAGCAAGTGGCAAGCGGTTACGGTCTGCTGCATCCACCACATAAACTAGTGCATGTGATCCAGGTAGATAAGAGGGCCAGCATTTACGCAGAGATCTATTACCGCCAACTTAAAGAGAAAATACAATAGGTGATACAGCAAATCAGAGTAAACATAGCAAAGTGCAAGCTTTTTTAATTATATCCATTTTGCTGAAAATTGGAATTCTATTGCACCAAAGATCATTTGAACTAACAAACCTGCGCTGCCACTCAGTCCCATTCCCAAACCTGCGCTGCCACTCAGTCCCATTCCCAAACCTGCGCTGCCACTCAGTCCCATTCCCAAACCTGCTCTGCCACTCAGTCCCATTCCCAAACCTGCGCTGCCACTCAGTCCCATTCCCAAACCTGCGCTGCCACTCAGTCCCATTCCCAAACCTGCTCTGCCACTCAGTCCCATTCCCAAACCTGCGCTGCCACTCAGTCCCATTCCCAAACCTGCTCTGCCACTCAGTCCCATTCTCAAACCTGCGCTGCCACTCAGTCCCATTCCCAAACCTGCGCTGCCACTCAGTCCCATTCCCAAACCTGCGCTGCCACTCAGTCCAATTCCCAAACCTGCGATGCCACTCAGTCCTATTCCCATATCTACGTTTCCTCTCTCAGTCCCATTCCCAAACCTGCGATGCCACTCAGTCCCATTCCCATATCTACGTTTCCTCTCTCAGTCCCATTCCCAAACCTGCGCTGCCACTCAGTCCCATTCCCAAACCTGCGCTGCCACTCAGTCCTATTCCCATATCTACGTTTCCTCTCTCAGTCCCATTCCCATACCTACGCTACCTCTCTCAGTCCCATTCCCATATCTGCGCTGCCTCTCTCAATCCCATTCCCACACCTACGCTACCTCTCTCAGTCCCATTCCCATACCTACGCTGCCTCTCTCAGTCCCATTCCCAAACCTGCGCTGCCACTCAGTCCCATTCCCATGTCTACGCTGCCTCTCTCAGTCCCATTCCCATACCTACGCTGCCTCTCAGTCCCATTCCCATACCTACGCTGCCTCTCTCAGTCCCATTCCCACACCTACGCTGCCACTCAGTCCCATTCCCAAACCTGCGCTGCCACTCAGTCCTATTCCCATATCTACGTTTCCTCTCTCAGTCCCATTCCCATACCTACGTTTCCTCTCTCAGTCCCATTCCCAAACCTGCGCTGCCACTCAGTCCCATTCCCAAACCTGCGCTGCCACTCAGTCCTATTCCCATATCTACGTTTCCTCTCTCAGTCCCATTCCCATACCTACGCTACCTCTCTCAGTCCCATTCCCATATCTGCGCTGCCTCTCTCAGTCCCATTCCCACACCTACGCTACCTCTCTCAGTCCCATTCCCATACCTACGCTGCCTCTCTCAGTCCCATTCCCAAACCTGCGCTGCCACTCAGTCCCATTCCCATGTCTACGCTGCCTCTCTCAGTCCCATTCCCATACCTACGCTGCCTCTCAGTCCCATTCCCATACCTACGCTGCCTCTCTCAGTCCCATTCCCATACCTACGCTGCCTCTCTCAGTCCCATTCCCATACCTACGCTGCCTCTCTCAGTCCCATTCCCATACCTACGTTTCCTCTCTCAGTCCCATTCCCATGTCTATGCTACCTCTCTCTGTCCCATTCCCAAACCTACGCTGCCTCTCTCAGTCCCATTCCCATATCTATGTTTCCTCTCTCAGTCCTATTCCCATATCTACGTTTCCTCTCTCAGTCCCATTCCCATACCTACGCTGCCTCTCTCAGTCCCATTCCCACACCTACGCTACCTCTCTCAGTCCCATTCCCAAACCTACGCTGACTCTCTCAGTCCCATTCCCACACCTACGCTACCTCTCTCAGTCCCATTCCCAAACCTACGCTGCCTCTCTCAGTCCCATTCCCATACCTACGCTGACTCTCTCAGTCCCATTCCCATACCTACGTTGCCTCTCTCAGACCCATTCCCAAACCTGCGCTGCCACTCAGTCCTATTTCCACATCTACGTTTCCTCTCTCAGTCCCATTCCCATATCTACGTTTCCTCTCTCAGTCCCATTCCCATATCTACGTTTCCTCTCTCAGTCCCATTCCCATATCTATGTTTCCTCTCTCAGTCCCATTCCCACACCTATGCTGCCATTCTCAGTTCCATTCCCATATCTACATTGCCACTCTCAGTCCCATTCCCATACATACGCTGCCTCTCATTCCATTCCCATACCTATGCTCATTGCACAAAAACAGTTTTTCTAACCTCTCTTTCTTTGCTCTTTTGCTAATGGTCTTAAGTTGCATCATCTCTAGTTGACGGGACAGGAGTAAAAAGGTTTCTCCCTTTACCTTCAAATGTTTAATGACTTTTCAGATTTCCTTTTAATCTTGTTTATCTTAATGAAAGGTATTCAATTTTCTCAAAAGTCAAAGCAAAACACTGTGGGCGCTGAAGAGCTGAAATAAAAGCAGCAAGTGCCTTTAAAACAGAGCTGATCTGACAGCATTTGTGGAGAGAAACACATATTTACTTTTTATGTCAGCTTTTCTAGCTCTTAACTATTACTGAAGCCTCACACTACATTCTATTCTAGTCAACACTTGAACCCATAGTGTAGTCTTGATAACCCTCCTGCAGAAAAACATCCAAAATTAGATGATATTCAAACTGCATCCTAAACAATTATTTACGCTTTTGGGATTAACTCTTTGACCCTTTCTATAAAACTTTGAATCCGATATTTTCTGGCGGATGGAGTTTAATGTGGAGAAGTGTGAGGTAATTCATTTCGGTAGGAATAACAAATGTGTTGAGTATAGGGCTAACGGGAGGACTTTGAATAGTGTGGAGGAGCAGAGGGATCTAGGTGTATGTGTACATAGATCCCTGAAAGTTGGGAATCAAGTAGATAAGGTTGTTAAGAAGGTGTCTTGGCGTTTATTGGTAGGGGGATTGAATTTAGGAGTCGCAGCGTCATGATGCAACTGTACACAACTCTGGTATAGCCGCACTTGGAGTTTTGTGTGCAGTTCTGGTCCCCACATTACAGGAAGGATGTAGAGGCTTTGGAGAGGGTGCAGAGGAGGTTTACCAGGATGTTGCCTGGTATGGAGGGGAGATCCTATGAGGAGAGACTGAGAGATTTGGGGTTGTTTTCGCTGGAAAGAAGGCGGCTAAGAGGGGACCTTATTGAAACATATAAGATGATTAGAGGTTTAGACAGGGTAGATAGTGATAGCCTTTTTCCTAGGATGGAGAAAGCTAGCATGAGGGGGCAAGACTTTAAATTAAGGAGGGGTAGTTATAGGACTGATGTCAGGGGTAGGTTCTTTACCCAGAGGGTGGTGAGGGACTGGAATGCCCTGCCAGCTGCAGTTGTAAATGCGCCTAGTTTGGGGGCGTTTAAGAGATCTGTGGATAGGTTTATGGACGAAATGGGATTGGTTTAGATTAGTGGGTTAGTGTTGTTTTTTTTTTAAAAGCTGGTCGGCGCAACATTGTGGGCCGAAGGGCCTGTTCTGCGCTGTAATGTTCTATGTTCTATGTACACCTTAAATGACCTATTCCCCCTCTTTGTTCAGACTGCTCTGTGCCACACATCATTTCTGGGTTATCGTTAACAACTCTGTCAAAGACAATCAAATATAAATGGTTAGAATAATTAACTTGCATTATTCTCAAAAACATGCCATCATTTTGCCAGAACCTCTTTCCTTGTGACTTGTGTCCAGGTGTCACGTACAGAAAAGGAAAAGCAGTTTCAGATTCTGGGCGTCTGAAATGGGGCAGCAGAGAAGGTATTCCTCAAGCTGCTTTACACTGTGCTGTAACTCTTCGAATAGTTATTACAAGATATTGTAAAAGCAGCAGAGGGACTTCACTGAAGCATTCTGAGAGAGGTTGGTGCAGCAACATCTATTAGAGCTGGGAAGTGGAAGAACTCCTCCAGTGATTGGCTGAGTGAGAGTGCTTTTGGAGTTGGGTGGAAACAGGCAGCAGAAGCTACAAGAGAGAGTGCTGATTGGTAAGGAGGAGGACAGGTAGATAATTTTTTTTCCAACTTTTATCACTTTTTTACGGTTTGAAAATACACATTGTGGTTCGGAATCAGTAAGGGCTGGAATTAGTTGGATGAGGATAAGGAAAGAAAGGCATAATTAGTGCTAAATTTAATAACTATTTATTTTGATATAATTGATTAATTAACACTAGAAATGTCAGTCAATGGGAAGTAGTGTTCGAACTGCGAGATGTGGGAGGTCCGTGATGTTCCAGCATTCCGGATGACTACATCTGCAGGAAATACACCCAATGGCAGCTCCTCACGGACCACATGCACTTAGGAGCATGCAGGGGGCGGAAAGCATCTCAGACAAGAGTTATAGAGATGTGGTCACACTCAAGGTGCAGGCAGATAGATGGGTGACTGGCAGAAAGGGCAGGCAGTCAGTGCAGGAATCCCCCGTGGCTGTCCCCCTCTCTAACAGGTATACCGCTTTGGATACTTTTGAGGGGGATGGCCTATTTGGGATAAACAACAACAGCGGCCACTGCAGAGGCACCAAGGTTGGCTCTGTTGTTCAGCAGGGAGGGTCAAAGCACAGGAGAGCAATAATCATAGGGGCTCCATAGTCAGGGACACAGATAGGCATCTCTGTGGTCGTGAAAGAGGCTCCAGGATTGTGTGTTGTTTCCTTGGTGCTAGGGGCTGGGATGTCACTGAACAGGGCATCCTGAAGGGGGAGAGTGATAAGGCAGAGGTCATGGTATATGTTGATACCAATGACAAAGGTAGAAAGAGGGATGAGGTCTTGCAGCAAGAATTCAGGAGGTAGGCTGTAGACTAAAGAGCAGACCTCTTGGGCTGTAATCTCTGGACTACTGTCAGTGCCACAAGCTAGTGAGTACAGAAATAGAATGGCACAGATGAATGTGCGGTTTAAGAGTTGGTGCAGGGGGGAGGGTTTTAGATTCCTGAACCAATGGGACCATTTTTGGAGAAGGTGGGTCCTGTACAAGTTGGACAGTCTACATCTGAACCAGAGTGGGACTAATGGGACCAACTTACAGGCAATGCATTAACATGGATAAAGGATTGGTTAACCAACAGAAAGCAAAGAGTAGAGATAAATGGGTGTTTTTCTGGTTGACGATCAGTGACTAGTAGTGTGCCTCAGGCATCATTGTTGGGACCGCAATTGTTTACAATTTACATAGATGATTTGGAGTTGGGGACCAAGTGTAGTGTCAAAATTCACAGATGACAGTAACATGGGTGGAAGAACAAAGTGTGCAGAGGATGCTAAAAGTCTGCGAAGTGAATGGGCAAGGTTCTGGCAGATGGAGTACAATGCTGGTAAATGTGAGGACTATCCATTTTGGTAGGAATAACAGCAAAATGGATTATTATTTAAATGGTAAAAAATTGCAGCATGCTGCTGTGCAGAGGGACCTGGGTGTCCTTGTGCAGGAATCTCAAGGAGTTGGTTTGCAGATGCAGCAGGTATTTAAGAAGGCAAATGGAATTTTGCTTTTTATTGCTAGAGGGATGGAGTTTAAAAACAGCGAGATTCTGTTGCAGCTGTATAAAGTGCTGATGAGGCCACACCTAGAGTACTGTATACAATTCTGGTCTCCTTACTTGAGAAAGGATATACTGGTACTGTAGGGGGTGCAGAGGAGATTCATTAGGTTGATTCCGGAGTTGAGAAGGTTGGCTTATAAGGAGAGACTGAGTAGGCTGGAGCTATACTCAATGGAATTCAGAAGAATGAGGGGAGATCTTATAGAAACATATAAGATTATGAAGAGAATAGATAAGATAGAAGCAGGGAAGTTGTTTCTGCTGGTGGGTGAAACTAGATCTAGGGGGTCATAGCCTTAAAATAAAGGGAAGCAGATTTACAACTGAATTGAGGAGGAACTTCTTCATACAGAGTTGTGAATCTGTGGAATTCCCTGCCCAGTGAAGCAGTTGAGGCTACCTCACTGAATGTTTTTAAGGCAAGGACAGATACATTTTTGAACAGTAAACGAATTAAGAGTTATGGTGAGTGGGCAGGTAAGTGGAACTGAGTCCACAAAAACGATCAGCCATGATCTTACTGAACAGTGGAGCAGGCTTGAGAGACCAGATGGTCTGCTCCTGCTCCTAGTTCTTATGTTTTTATGTTATTAATATCCTTGCTGGTGGGTTTGCTAGCACTGTTGGGAAAAGTTTAAATTAGTTTGGCAGGGGAAGGGGACCCATACAAGATGATCAGAGGATCAGAGGATTAGATTGGGTGGACAGTGAGAGCCTTTTTCCTCGGATGGTGATGGCTAACACGAGGGGACATAGCTTTAAATTAAGGGGTGGTAGTTATAGGACAGATGTCAGAGGTAGATTCTTTACACAGAGGGTAGTAAGGGTGTGGAATGTCCTGCCTGCAGCAGTTGTGGACTCGCCAACTTTAAGGGCGTTCAAATGGTCAGTGGATAGGCATATGGATAATATTGGAATAGTTTAGGTTAGAGGGTCATTAGATTGGTTGCACTGGTTGGCGCAACATCGAGGGCCGAAGGGCCTGTACTGCGCTGGAATGTTCTATGTTCAGACTGTTAGCAGAATTGGGACACAATATAATATAGAGAAGCAATCAGGTCAGAAGGAATAAAGCGGTAGTAAGTTTCAAGGAAGTAAGACAAGGCTGGAGAGTCTCTACTTTAATGTCAGGAGTGTTAAAGGTAAAACGGATGAGTTATGGGCGAGGCTTGACACATGTAATTTTGACATAATAGCCATCATAGAGTCATGGTTGAGTGAGGAGCAGAATTGGCAGTTCAACGTCCGGGATATAGAATCTTCAGGCAAGACAGAGGAGGGGGTAAAAAAGGAGGCATTGCATTATTAGTTAAGGAAGCAGTAGCGCAGTAAGGAGAGATTATATCTTGGAGGGGGCATCAAAGGAAGCTTTGTAAGTAGAGTTTAGGAAGAAAAAAGGGACAGCTACGTTGCTAGGTGTTTATTATAGAACTCCAGATAGTGTGAAATTGAAGAGCAAATATATATGCAAGTTGCAAGAGGTGTAAAAATAATGAGGGCAATTACATTAGGTGATTTCTCTTCTCCAGTATTATTTGTATTACCATCATGCTAAGGGCTTGTATGGAATTAAGTTCTTAAAACAGGAAACGTTTTGGGTCAATATGTTGAAGAACCAACAAGGGAAGAAGCTGTGCTGGCCTAATTCTGGGGAATGAAGCCAGACAGGTGGTTGATGTGTTGGTAGGGGAGAAGTTTGGTGCTGGCAACCACAACATAGTTCAATTCAATTTTCTTATGAACAAAGAAATAGACAAGTTGCAAAAAAAGATTTAGGATTAGGGGAGAGTAGATTTGAACAAAATTAGGCAGGATCTGGCCAAGGTAGACTGGAACGAGTTACTTGCGGGGAATCTACACAGGAGCAGTAGGGCAGGTCCAAAGGTGAAATGGGGAGGGTATAGGCCCAACATGTTCTAGGATAATAGAAGCTGTAACAAACCCAGAGAACCATGGATGACTAGAGACATTCAGGATACAATGAGAAGGAAAAGAGGCTTTTAACAAATATAAGGGGAGTAACTTTGCAGAGGCATCAGTGGAGCATAGAAAGTGCAGGATGGAGCTTAAGAAATCAATTAGAAGAGCAAAGAGGGGATATGAGAAGGCTCTAGCTGATAAAAATAGGGATAACCAGGGAAAGAGAATGGTCCATTAAGGGCCAAGGGGGAAATCTGTGGGTGGAGTCAGAGGAGACTGGTAGGATGTTGAACGAATATTTCACATCTGTCTTCACCAATGACAATGAGGAGGTAGTTATGGAACTTGGGGAGAGACTGTAAGGCTCTGGAGAAAATTATCATAAGGAGTGACATGATATTGGAGCTATTGGTGGGCTTAAAAGTGGATAAATCTCCAGATCTGGATGAATTGTGCCCCAGCTTGTTGTGGGAGGCAAGGGAGAGATTGCAGGGACCTTATCCATATTTTTAATTCCTCCTTGGCCACCGGGGAGATGCCAGAGGACTGGAGAACAGCGAATTAAGACTATTAAGAAAGGTTGTAGAGATTTCAGCAAAGCCTTTGACAAAGCCCTACATGGGAGACTTATTAAGAAGGCAAATGCACACGAGATACAGGTGATCTGACAAGGTGGATTCATAATTGACTTAGTGGGAAGAGACCGAAAGTGAGGACAGATAGTTGCTTTAGTGACCAGTGGCATACCACAGGGATCCGCGCTGGGCCACCTGTTGTTTGTCATTTATATAAATGACATAGATGACAATGTGGGTGGTAGAATCAGTCAGTTTGCCGATGACACAAAGTTTGGCCAGGTGGTTAACAGTGAGGCAGAGTGTCTTGGGATAGAGGAAGATATAGACAGAATGGTTAAATGGGCGGATAAGTGGCAAATTATTACTTACGGGGCGAAAAACTGCAGCAGGCGACAGTGCAGAGGGACCTCGGGGTCCTTGTGCATGAGTCGCAAAAACCCAGCTTGCAGGTGCAGCAGGTGGTCAGGAAGGCGAATGGGATGCTGGCCTTCATAGCGAGGGGGATTGAATATAAAAGTAGGGAGGTCTTGCTGCAGCTGTATAGGGCATTGGTGAGGCCGCAGTGAGTTCTGTGTGCAGTTTTGGGCGCCGCACCTGCGCAAAGATATTTTGGGCTTGGAAGGAGTGCAGAGGAGGTTTACTAGGCTGATACCAGAGTTGAGGGGGTTGAGCTATGAGGAGAGGCTGAATAAACTAGGCTTGTACTCGTTAGAGTTTAGAAGAATGAGGGGAGATCTCATTGAGACGTATAAGATGATGAATGGGATGGATAGGATAGAGGTGGAGAGACTCTTCCCGCTCAAAAAAGACAGTAGGACTCGGGGGCACAGCCTCAAGATAAAGGGGGGCGTTTTAGAATGGTGTTGAGGAGGAACTTCTTCACTCAAACGGTGGTGAATCTCTGGAATTCTCTACCCGTTGAAGTGGTGGAGACTGCCTCGCTAAATATTTTCAAGAAGCGGGTTGATGGGTTTTTGATAAGAGAGGGGATTAAGGGTTATGGGGAGAGGGCCGGAATGTGGAACTGAGCCACGACAGATCAGCCATGATCTTATTGAATGGCGGGGCAGGCTCGAAGGGCTAGATGGCCTACTCCTGCTCCTATTTCTTATGTTCTTAAATGGAATTTAACCCTGAAAAGTGCAAGGTGATGCACTTTGGAGGAGTAATTTGACAAGGAAGTGTACTACGAAAGGTCTGACACTAGGATAGCCCATAGATCTTTGAAGGCGGAAAGGTAGGTTAATAGGCTACTGAAAAAGGAATGTGACGCACTCGCCTTTATTAATCAGGATATAGATTACAAATGCAGAGAGGTCGTGATGGAGTTGAATAGAACTTTGGTGAGGCCACAGCTAGAGTTGTGTGTGCAGTTTTGGTTGCCACATTATAGGAAGGATGTGATTGCACTGGAGGGGGTGCAGAGGAGATTCATCAGGATGCTGCCTGGGATGGAACACTGAAGTTATACAGAAAGGTTGGATAGGCTTGGGTTGTTTTCTTTGGAGCAGAGAAGACTGAGGGGTGACCTGATTGAGGTGTTCAAAATTATGAGGAGTATGGACAGGGTGGATAGGGAGCAGCTGTTTTCCTTTGTTGAAGGATCAGTTATGAAGGGACACAAGTTAAAAGTGAGAGGTGGGAGGTTTAGGGGGGATTTGAAGAAAAACATTTTTACTCCAAAAGTGGTGACGGTCTGGAATGCATTGCCTGGGATGGTAGTGAAGGCAGGTTGCCTCATATCTTTTAAGAAGTACCTGGATGAGTACCTGGCATACCATAACATTTAAGGCTATGGGCCAAGTGCTGGCAAGTGGGATTAGGTGGGCAGGTCAGGGCCTTTCATTCATTGGTGCAGACTCAATGGGCCAAAGGGCCTCTTCTGCACTATAGTATTCTGTCTTTTTCTTTAATGCTCATCTTAATATGCATAGAATATTCCTATTTTAGCAACTGGTGTCAATAGAAACTCAGTAAATTATTATGATTAAAGCATTTCTAAATGAATTCCAAAAAAAAATTAGTTTAAAATACAACCCAAATAACAAAACAGCAGTTCCCGGATTAACCACTCAGAGAAAGTGGCCGGTAAACTAGCGAGATACTTAAATAAAACAAATAGTAATACATGTGCTCTGCACTTAGCACAGAGGATTCCAGTTCCATTGGAAGATCCTGGAGTGGCGGACGGACCCTCCTTGGAAGACTTTGATCCCTCTAATGATGTATGTGGAGAATGAAGTTGGAAGATGATTTGGCTTCATTTCAGTAGCATCTACAGGTTGAATTGTGTAGTTCCCACCCACAACATAAAGCTGGAAATGCTAGGTAAGGTTAAAAAAAGAAATTCCCTGAGTCCCCATCCTTTCTCCTACAGTTCTATCCACGTAGCTGCTTTCCTCTCACTAATGACAAAGCTATGAAAGATTGGCTAGTAAAAACAAACGCAGCAGACACTTGTATAATGACATGTTATCCCTCTGTGTGTCATTTGGACTTTTCCAATTCCACGCTGACACACAGTTTTGAGAAGTTAACTAGCTAAATGTGACTTACCCTCTAAAAATTCAATCTCAGCTTCTTCAGTCTTAATGCACACACTGTTAAACATCATGGTAGGTCCATCACTCCTTTTGACTGTATTGTTAGACAGACTGTGCAGGACACTTGTCTTCCCTGCACCATCAAGACCAACTACAAGAACTTGTTTTATGCTTTCCTCATCCTTTTAAAAACAAAATTTCAATTATGTAAGACAACAGTCAAAAGTAAACTTGTTCTTCTGCAAAGTCTTTAGAAGTGGTTTCCACCACAGCAACTCACCTAGCATAAAATAATATTCTGTCCATGTTATCAGGTCTGAATGGGTACTTTAAAAAAGTCCACTGGTGTTAGTGCCCAGGACAGATATAACACAACTGAATTCGAGGTCTATTTTTTACAGCTGGGGAATCATTTATAGTTCAGTGTTGTGGTTAACAATCTATTCAATGGCTTCTGCTAACGTAGTGTGTAAATGGTAATGATGCCACCAGGAATTGACCTCTCAGGGTACATGGGTGATCTGAATAGCTACAGTCAGAATTTGAGCTGTTCTTCATGTTCCACTTGTGGACCAAATGGCCGCATCTTCTCTGGACCATTCTCAAGGTCCTGAAGATTGTCCAAACTTTCCGTGTCAGGGTGAAACCTAGAACTCCACCACTCAGGATACTGACCAGGTTGTGGTTGGTGATGTTTTGGTGAAAGATTAAACTCTCTTGCTTCGTCTTCAGAAGCCTTACCATCTGCCCATAATCCTTTGAAGAATTTCTATAATCTATTTCTCCTCAACAATAACCTGCTCCCAGCTATTGACGTCAATTGGTGGAAAGTAGAAAATGAAAATTTAAGACTGATAATGCAGAGAATGATTACCATATAGAACAGGTTACTTTAGTAGAAGCATGGACGGCATAGAACCCTACAGTGCAGAAACAGGCCCTTCAGCCCATCGAGTCTGCACCGAACACAATCCCACCCAGACCCTATCCCCATATCCCTACACATTTACCTGCTAATCCCTCTAACCTACACATCCCAGGACACTAAGGGGCAATTTTAGCATAGCCAATGAACCTAACCCGCATATCTTTGGACTGTGGGAGGAAACCGGAGCACCCGGAAAAAACCCACGCAGACACGAGGAGAATGTGCAAACTCCACAGTGACCCGAGCCGGGAATCGAACCCAGGACCCTGGAGCCGTGAAGCAGCAGTGCTAACCACTGTGCTACCGTGCCGCCCTAGTGGGACAGTGGTATGGGTGGCACAGTGATTAGCACTGCTGCCTCACAGCACCATGGACCTGGGTTCAATTCCAGCCTCAGATACATGCCTATGTGCAGTTTGCACATTCTCCCTGTGTCTGCATGGGTTTCCTCCACGTGCTCCAGCTTCCACCCAGGAAGTGCACGTTAGGTTGACTGGCCATTCTAAATTGCCCCTTAGTGTCAAGGATACTAATAGGGTAAATCCATAAGGTTACAGGGATAGGGTCTACATGGGATTGTTGTCGGTGCAGGCTCTTTGGGGTGAATGGCCTCCTTCTGCATTGTAGGGATTCTATGATGTTAAGTGCTAGAATCATTTAAGAAACAATTAAGGTAGACAAGTCCCCAAGGCCTGATATGATATACTCCAGAATACTGAGACAGGCAAGGCTGCAAATTGCTGGGGTCTTGAGAGAAATCTTTGTATCCTCACTGGCTACAGGGAAGGTTCCAGAAGATTGGAACAACAATGTTGTTCCATTGTTTAAGAAGGGTAGCAAGGATAATCCAGATAATTACAGGCCAGTAAGCTTTATGTCAGTGGTAGGAAATTATTGGAGAGGATTCTTCGAGACAAAATTTAATTTCAGTTGGAACTATGTGGACGTGTTAGTGACAGGCAACATGGTTTTGTGAAGTGGGGATCATGATCACTAACTTGATCGAGATTTTTGAGGAAGATGATTGATGAGGGTAAGGCAATGGATGTTGTCTACATGGACTCCAGTAAGGCCTTTGCCAAGGTCCCACATGGCAGACTGATATAGAAGATGAAGTCGCATGGGATCAGAGGTGACCAGGTAAGACGGATATAGAACTGGCTCAGTCATAGAAGACAGAGGGTAGCAATGGAAAGATGCATTTCTGAATGGAAGGCTGTGACAAGTGACGTTCCTCAGTGCTGGGACTTTTGCTTGAGGAAAATGTAACTGGTTTGATTAGTCAGTTTGCAGATGACACAAAGGTTGGTGGAATTGCAGATAGTGATGAGGACCAGAGGATACAGATCAGTTGGAGACTTGGGCAGAGAGATGGCAGATGGAGTTTAATCCAGACAAATATGAGGTAATGCATTTTGGAAGGTCTAATGCAGATGGGAAACACACAGTAAATGGCAAGAAGCGTATTGATAGGCAGAGGGATCTGGGTGTACAGGTACTCAGGTCACTGAAAGTGGCAATGCAGGTGGAGAAGGTAATCAAGAAGGCATACCACATTCTTGTTTAAAAACTGAGTTCAAAAATTGGCAAGTCATGTTGCAGCTTTATAGAATCTCACTTAGGCGCACTTGGAATATAGTGTTCAATTCTGGTTGCTACACCATCAGAGGTTTTGGAGAGGGTACAGAAAAGATTTATCAGGATGTTGCCTGGTATGGAGGGTATTAGCTATGAGGAGAGGTTGGAGAAACTTGATTTGTTCTCACTGGAACAATGGAAGTTGAGGGGAAACCTGATAGATGTCTACAAGATTATGAAGGGCATGGAAAGAATGGATAGTCAAAAGCTTTTTGCCAGCATGGAAGAGTCAATTACTAGGGGACACAGATTTAAGGTGCGAAGGGCAAGGTTTAAAGGAAATGTGCGAGGCAATTTTTTTGTTTACACAGAGGATAGCAGGTGGCTGGAACTTGCTGTTAGGGGAGGTAGTGGAAGCAGATACGATAGTGACTTTTAAGGGATGTTTGGACAAATACATGAATAGGATGGGAATAAAGGGATATGGTCCCTGGAAAGGTAGAGGGTTTTGGTTCAATCAGACAGCATGGTTGGTGGAAGCTTAGATGGCCAAAGGGCCTGTTCCTGTGCTGTAATTTTCTTTGTTCTAAACAAGTGCTTCATCCTTCAAATCAATCTAGTGAACTTTCTCTGAACTGCCTCTAATGTATTTACATCCTTCTCAAGTAAGGAGACCAAAACTCTGTGTGGTATTCAAGATGCAGTCTCACCAATGCCCTATATTTGCAACAGCACTTCCCTACTTTGAAACTCTATTCCATTAGCAATGAATGCCAAATTCCATTTTCCTTCATTATTACTTGCTGCACCTGAATACTAACTTGCTATGATTTATGCATGAGGATACCCAGATCCCTCTACACCAAAGCATTTTGAAGTTTCTCTCTACTTGGATAGTAAGTTGCCTTTTTATTTCTCCAGATAACCTTACACTTATCCACATTAATTGCCAAGTTTTGGTCCACTCACCTAATCTATCCATTTGTAGGTTTCTTATTTCCTCAATGCAATTTACTATCTCATCCATTTTCATGTCATCTGCAAATTTGGCTAAAGTACCTTCTATCCCTGTATCCAAATTCTTATTACAGATTGTAAAGCCCGAACCACACACCACTTGCCAACCAGGAAAAGATGCATCTATTTCCACTCTGCTTTTTGTTGGTTAGCCAATCCTCTATCCAAGAACATAAGAACATAAGAAATAGGAGCAGGAGTAGGCCATCTGGCCCTTCGAGCCTGCCCCGCCATTCAATAAGATCATGGCTGATCTGTCGTGGCTCAGTTCTACATTCCCGCCCTCTCCCCATAACCCTTAATCCCCTCTCTTATCAAAAACCCATCAACCCGCTTCTTAAAAATATTTAGCGAGGCAGCCTCCACCACTTCAACGGGCAGAGAATTCCAGAGATTCACCACCCTTTGAGTGAAGAAATTCTTCCTCAACTCCGTTCTAAACCGCCCCCCCTTTATCTGGAGGCTGTGCCCTCTAGTCCTACTGTCCTTTCTGAGCAGGAAGAGTCTCTCCACCTCTATCCTATCCATCCCATTCATCATCTTATATGTCTCAATGAGATCTCCCCTCATTCTTCTAAACTCTAACGAGTACAAGCCTAGTTTATTCAGCCTCTCCTCATAGCTCAACCCCCTCAACAACGGCATCATCCTAGTAAACCTCCTCTGCACTCCCTCCAAGGCCAAAATATCCTTGCGTAAGTACAGCGCCCAAAACTGCACACAGTACTCCAGCTGCGGCCTCACCAATGCCCTATACAGCCGCAGCAAGACCTCCCTATTTTTATATTGAATCCCCCTCGCTATGAAGGCCAGCATCCCATTCGCCTTCCTGACCACCTGCTGCACCTGCAAGCTGGGTTTTTGCGACTCATGCACAAGGACCCCGAGGTCCCTCTGCACCGTCGCCTGCTGCAGTTTTTCTCCACGTAAGTAATAATCCTTCCTACCATTATTCCTACCAAAGTGGACCACCTTGCACTTGCCAACATTAAATTCCATTTTGTTTTGTAACTGGTCGGCGCAACATCGTGGGCCGAAGGGCCTGTTCTGCGCAGTAATGTTCTATGTTCTACTTGCCAGTTCCTGGCCCATTCGCCCAGCCTATCTAGATCCTTCTGCAGACTCTCCACACCCTCCGTGCAATTTGCTTGAATTGTTTCGGTCTTCACGGAGGAGGATGTGAATAATTTGCTGGGTGTCAGCGATGGAAAGGTGGTAGGAATGGAGGGTCTCAATGTCATTACTGTTACTAGAGAGGCGGTGCTCAACAGACTGGAGGGGCTGATTGTGGACAAGTCCCCAGGACCGGATGGAATGCATCCAAGGGTTCTGAAAGAAATGGCGGAGGTGATAGTGGATGCCTTGGTATATTACCTGAACTCCATGGGATCTTATAATCTTTTGCACAGCACCTTATCAAACACCTTCCTGAAGTCTAGATACACTACCTCTACAGGAACCCATATTCATTTTACATCTTCAAAGAACATAGAACATTCCAGCACAAACAGGCCCTTCGGCCCACAAGTTGTGCTGATCACATCTATACTTACCAAGCCATAGAACTATCTGTAACGCCCAATGCCATTAGATACCATATACTCATCCAGAAGTCTTTTAAAAGACCCCAGCGAGTTCGCCTCTACCACCAACGGCAGCCGATTCCACTCACTCACCACCCTCTGAGTGAAAAACGTTCCCCTAACATCTCCTCTGTACTTGCTCCCTAGCACCTTAAACCTGTGTCCTCTCGTAGCGACCATTTCAGCCTTGGGAAATAGCCTCCGAGAATCCACCCTATCTATTCCTCTCAACATTTTGTAAACCTCTATCAGGTCGCCTTCGTCTCAACCTTCGTCTCTCCAAGGAGAAGAGACCTATCTTCATAAGGCATGCCTCCCAATCCAGGCAACATCCTTGTAAATCTCCTTTGCACCCTCTCAATAGCTTCCACATCCTTCCTGTAGTGAGGCGACCAGAACTGCGCACAGTACTCCAAGTGGGGTCTGACAAGGGTCCTATAAAGTTGCAGCATTACCTCCCGACTCCTAATCTCAATCCCTCGATTAATGAAGGCCAGTACACCATACGCCTTCTTGACCACATCCTCCACCTGCGAGGCCGATTTAAGAGTCCTATGGACCCGGACCCCAAGACCCTTCTGCTCCTCTACACTGCTAAGACTCCTACCCTTGATATTGTACTCCTGCATCCTGGTGGTCCTGTCTAAATGAACCACTACACATTTAACCGCGTTGAAGTCCATCTGCCACTTCTCTGCCCAGTCTTGCATCCTATCAATGGCACACTTGCAACTTCTGACATCCCTCCAGACCATCCACAACACCACCAACCTTCATATTGTCGGTGAACTTACTAACCCATCCCTCCACTTCCTCATCCAGGTTATTTATGAAAATGACAAACAGCAAGGGTCCCAGAACAGATCCGTGGGGCACCCCACTGGTGACTGACCTCCATTCCGAAAAAGACCCATCCACAACCACTCTCTGCCTTCTGCAGGCAAGCCAGTTCTGGATCCACAAGGCCAAAGCCCCTTGGATCCCATGCCCTCTCACTTTCTCAAGAAGTCTTGCATGGGGGATCTTATCAAACGCCTTGCTGAAGTCCATGTAAACCACATCTACCGCTCTTCCTTCGTCAATGTGTTCAGTCACATTTTCAAAGAACTCAACTGGGCTCGTAAGGCCCAACCTGCCCTTGACAAAGCCGTGCTGACTATTCCTGATCATTCCAAACTTCTAAAAATGCTCATAAATCTTGTCCCTCAGAATCCTCTCCATCAACTTACCAACCACTGAGGTCAGACTCACCGGTCGGTAATTTCCCGGGCTATCCCTGTTCCCTTTCTTGAAAATAGGAACCACATCCGCAATCTTCCATCTCCTCTCCCATCTCCACCGATGACGCAAAGATCATCGCCAGGGGCTCTGCAATCACTTCCCTCACCTCCCACAGTAACCTGGAGTACATCCCATCCGGTCCCAGCCACTTGTCTATCTTGATAGAATTTAAAAGTTCTAACACATCCTCTTTCTTAATATCCACATACTCAATCTTTTCAGTCTGCCACAAACCTGTAGTACAACCTCCCAGATCACTTTCCACTGTGAATACCAAGGCAAAGTACTCATTAAGCACCTCTGCCATTTCTTCTGGTTCCAAACAGACTTTTCCCCCTTCACCTCTTATAGGTCCTATCCCTTCTCTTCTCATTCTTTTACTCTTCACATATTTATAGAAGGCCTTGGGATTCTCCTTAATCTTACCTGCCAAGGCCTTCTCATGTCCCCTTCTGGCTCTCCTAATTTCCTTTTTAAACTCCTTTCTACAAGCCTTATACTCCTCTAGATCCTTAACATCTCCTAGCCCTCTGAACCTTTTATACACCTTTCTTTTCTTCCTGACCAGATTCACCACAACCTTCGTGCACCACGGCTCCTGCAACCTACCAAAACCTCCTTGTCTCATTGGAACGTTGTTGTGCAAAGCTCCAGTCAAACATTCCTTGAAAGTCCGCCACCTCCCTTTAGTAATTTTCCCCAAGGACACCTCCTTCCAGTTTACTCATCCAATTGTCTGCCTAATGTCATCATATTTCCCCTTACTCCAGACAAACACCTTCCTAGCCTGCCTGATCCTATCTCTTTCCAATGCTATTGTGAAGGAGATACAATTATGATCCCCATCCCCAAGATGCTCTCCCACTGAGAGATCCATCACCTATCTGGTTCATTAGCCAGCACCAGGTCAAGTACAGCCTCTCCTCATGTAGGCTTATCCACGTGCTGTGTCAGGAAACCCTCCTGAACACACCTAACAAACTCCTCCCTGTCCAAACCCCTTACCCTAGGGATATTCCAGTTGATGTTTGGGAAATTAAAGTCTCCCATCATGACAACTCTGTTATTACTACATTTCTCTAGGATCTGTTTCCCTATCTGCACCTCAACTTCCCTGTCACTATTGGGCGGCCTATAGAAAACACCCAGCAAAGTTATCGACTCTTTTCTGTTCCTAACTTCCACCCACAGAGACTCTGTAGAAAGTCCCTCCACGGCATCCTCTTTCTCTGCAGCCATGACACTGTCCCTTATTAACAGTGCCACTCCACCACCTCTTCTGCCAGCCTCCCTGTCCTTCCTGAAACATCTGAAACCGGGCACCTGAAGTACCCAGTCCTGTTCCTGAGACATCCAAGTCTCCGTAATGGCCACCACATCACATTCCCAAGCAGCTATCCACGCCCTAAGCTCATCTACCTTATTTACTATACTCCTTGCATTAAAATATACACACTTCAGCCCCTCAGTCTGGGCATTTCCCTTCTCCACCCCCTGTCTAACCTCCCTCTCATTCTGTCTACAGTCCTTCCCTACCTGGGAGCTAACCTCCTCGGTCTCAGTCCCCCTCATCTCTATTCCCTCCACCCAACTTTTCTAGTTTAAAGCCCCTGGATCTTTAAGACTTGAATAGCAGGTTAGTAATCAGTATTCTGTAAACCGTGTGCGATTTTATCGGCCTTTCTCTGGTCAGAATCTTCCACACACCTGACGAAGGATCACCGTTTCCAAAAACTTGTAAGATTATTTTCAAATAAACTGTTTGGACTCTAACCTGAGATTTCTTACAGTGTTAACAATGTTGTGCCGGGTGAAGAGAGCAAAACCCCCCAGAACCATCCACAGCATCTCCCCCCCCCCCCCCCCCCGCGACATTCGCCGCCGCCGCCGCCCCGCTCATTCCCGGCGGACGGTTTAGACTCCAGGCCGGGGCCTGGGCCTGGGCCTGGGCCTGGGCCTCACCTCTGCATTGACTGCCGGCCTCCGCTTCGCGAACAGCCGCTCCCAAGCCATATAAATGATGCCGCCGACCAGCGCCACGGCCACTCCGAGCAGCCCGGTCCGGTAGACCTGCTCCAGCATCCCGACAGCAGCAGCTCCCCCGCCCGAGTCCGCGACAGGCGGCAGCGCCGCTCGGAGCCGCCCAAAGGCTGCGGGGGGAGGAAGCGGCCCGGCCCGGCCCCGGCCCCGGCCCCGGACTCCGGCAGCGCCCTCTGTGAGCGGCCTCACCGCATTGTGATCAGCTGCAGCCGTCAGTCAGCGGTCCGGAGGCCGGGGTCACAGCCCGGGACAGACCCAACCCGACCCCGGCCCGGCGCCAGGACCACAGCCGGGGGCTGCGAGTTACAGCTCGGCCCGGTCAGAGTGGCCTGGAGCCTGGGAGCCGGTTCAGGTCGCTGCCCGGTTTTGAAGCTTTATTCTGGGTGAATCAGAACAGCGGAACCGACCCCAATTCACACAATGATAATGGGGCAGGAGGCCGTTTGGCCCATCGGGTCCGCGCTGGCTTTGCTGTGGGAGGGTCATTTGGATCTGAAACATTTTCCAGAATTCTCCAGTCTCGCTGCCAGTGCAGCAGGACCGGGTTTTAGTCCAACCGATTTATTTGATAATATTCTCACAAGCTTTCGAGGGGACTGCCTCTTCGTCAGGTGAATGGAGAGTTCTGGCCTCAGACTGTCTGAGTCCCCTCGAAAGCTTGTGAGAATATTATCAAATAAATCGGTTGGACTAAAACCTGGTGTCAGACTTTTTACTGTGTTTACGCCAGTCCAACGCCAGCATACCCACATCATGGAGTGCAAGCAGGAACAGAGAACCTGGTGCCCGGCCTGAACTGAAGAGCAGGACCTGGAGGGTAATAATTTCTGGTGCCATGTGCTAGTGAGAGTAGGAACAGGAGCATTAGGCAGGTGAATGCCTGGCTTGAGAGCTGATGCAGGGGACAGGGATTTAGATTTTTGGATCATTGAGATTTGTTTTGGGGAATGGCTGACCTGCCCAAGAGAGATGGGTTCCACCTGAACGTGGATAAGCCGGCGTTGGACTGGGGCAAACACAGTAAAAAGTCTGACAACACCAGGTTTAAGTCCAACTGACTATCAAATATTACTGTCAAATAAATCGGTTGGACTTAAACCTGGTGTTGTCAGACTTTTTACTGTGTTTACACCTGAACTGCAGGGGGACTAATATCCTGGTGGGGAGATTTGCTAGAGCCACTCGGGAAGGTTTAAACTTGGGGTGGGTGGGACCCGAAGCAGTAGGGAGTCAGAAGGGAAGTTTGAGGACACCACAGAAGTTAAAGAGAGCACATTAATTAGTAAAGGCAGTGTCAGTAATCCTACTACCAGACAGTTCGGGCAAAAGCAAGACAGAGAGCAAAGGAAGTCCAGATTAAACTGAATTTATTTCAATGCATGAGGCTTGATGGGCAAGGCAGATGAACTCAGGGCATGGATGGGGATTTGGGACTGGGATATTATAGCAATTACTGAAACATGGCTAACAGAATGACAGGACTGGCAGCTCAATGTTCCAGGGTACAGATGCTACAGGAAAGGTAGAACAGGAGGTAAGAGAGGTGGGGGAGTTGTGTATTTGATTTGATTTATTGTCAGTGAAAAGTATAGTTTCTTGCGCACTATACAGATAAAACATACCATTCATAGAGAAGGAAACAAGAGATTACAGAATGTAGTGTTACAGTCATAGCTAGGGTGTAGAGAAAGATCAACTTAATGCAAGGTAAGTCCATTCAAAAATCTGACAGCAGCAGGGAAGAACCTGTTCTTGAGTCGGTTGGTACATGACCTCAGACGTTTGTATCTTTTTCCTGAAGGACGGAGGTCGAAGAAAGGATGTCCAGGGTGAGTGAGGTCCTTAATTATGCTGGAGGCTTTGCGAAGGCAGCAGGAAGTATAGACAGAATCAATGGATGGAAAGCTGGTTTTCTTGATGGATTGGGTTACACTCACAACTTTGTAGTTCCTTGCGATCTTGGGCAGAGCAGGAGCCATACCAAGCTATGATACAACCAGAAAGAATGCTTTCTATGGTATATCTGTAAAAGAGTTGTAGCTGACATGCCAAATTTCCTTAGTCTTCTGAGAGAGTAAAGGTGTTGGTCGGCTTTCTTAACTATAGTATCAGATCGGTGGACCAGAACTGATTGTTGGTGATCTGGACAACTAAAAATTTGAAATTCTCGACCCTTCCTACTTGATCCCCATTGATGTAGACAGGGGCATGTTCTTCTTTACGCTTCCTGAAGTCGATGACAACCTCCTTTTGTTTTATTGATGTTGAGGGAGAGATTATTATTGCTGTACAAGTTCACTACATTCTCCATCTCATTCCTGTGCTCTGTCTCATCATTGTTTGAGATCCAACCCACTACAGTGGTGTTATCAGCAAATTTGAAAATCAAATTGGAGGGTAATTTGGAAGCACAGTCATAGGTGTATAAGGAATATCGTAAGGAGCTGAGAACACAGCCTTGTGGGTACGCGTTTGAGGATGATCGTGGAGGAGGTGTTGTTGCCTATCCTTACTGATTATGGAGTGTGAGTTAGAAAGTTCAGGATCCAGTCACAGAGGGAGGTGCCGAGGCCCAGGCCATGGAGTTTGGAATGAGCTTCTTGGGAATAACTGTTGAAGGCTGAGTTGTAGTCAACAAATAGGAGTCTGACATAGGTGTCCTTGTTATCTAGATGGTCCAAGGTTGAGTGCATGGTCAGGGAAATGGCATCTGCTGTGGACCTATTGCAGTGGTAGGCAAGCTGTAGTGGATTCCAGGAGGCTGGAATTGATTCGTGCTATGACTAATCTTTTGAAACACTTCATAATGATGGATGTCAGAGCCACCGGCCAATAGTTATTAAGGCACACTACCTGGCTTCTCTTTGGTAGCGGGATGATGGACTTCTTCTTGAAGCAGATAGGAACCTCAGATTGTTGTAAAGAGAGGTTGAAGTACCTCCACCAGCTGATCTGCAAAGGATCTGAGTGCACGCCACAGTACCCCATCCAGGCCAGTTGCTTTCCGTGGGTTGACCTTCAAGAAAGCTGCTTTGATATCTGCAATGGTGACCCCAGATACAGGTTCATCCAGGGCTTCCAGGGTAGAGAGTACGGCCCTGCTGACCTCTTGCTCAAAACAAGCGTAGAATGCATTGAGTTCGTCAGGGAGGGGTGCATTGAGCCAGCAATTTCACATACATTCATCTTGTAGCCTGTTATGTTTTGCAGACCTTGCCATAGTCGGTGTGGCTAGCTTGGGACTCTAGCTTGGTCCGGTATTGTCTTTTGGCATCTTTGATGGATTTCCTTAGATTTCCAAGTCGTAGGGGTTACAAGTAGTGTGACATGAACCCAAGATCCCGATTTGAGGCCATCCTCATCAGTGCGGAACTTGGCTATTAGTTTCTGCTCAGTGATTCTGCGCTGTCATGTGTCGTGAAGGCCACCTTGGAAAACGCTTACCCAAAGATCAGAGGCTGAATGCCCATGACTGCTGAAGTGCCCCCCAACAGGAAGAGAAGACTGGTGATTATCGAGCGGTATTCATTCATTTGTTGTCGTAGCACCTGCATGGTCTCTCCAGTGTACCAGGCCTCGGGACATCCTTTCCTGCAACATACCAGGTAGACAACGTTGGCCGAGTTGCAAGAATATGTACCGTGTGCCTGGTGATTGGTGTTCTCACATGAGATGATGGTATTATGTCAATGATCCGGGATATCTTGCACAGGTTGCTGTGGCAGGGTTGTGTGGTGTTGTGGTCACTATTCTCCTGAAGGCTGGGTAGTTTGCTGCAGACAGTGGTCTGATTGAGGTTGTGCGGTTGTTTGAAAGCAAGAAGTGGGCATGTGGGGATGACCTTGGTGAGATGTTCGTCTTCATCAATGACATGTTGAAGGCTCTGGAGAAGATGTCGTAGCTTCTCTGCTCCGGGGAAGTACTGGATGGCGAGGGGTACTCTGTCCACCGTGTCCCGTGTTTGTCTTCTGAGGAGGCCGGTGCGGTTTTTCACTGTGGTGCGGTATGAGTGCCATATACTGTCCTTATGAGGGCATCTTTCAGTGTCTGGAGGGAGTCTGTTGTGATCTTCCTCATCTGAGCAGATCCTTGGTATACAGTGGGCTTGTCCATAGGGGATGGCTTCTTTAATGTGTTTAGGTGGAAGCTGGAGAAGTGGAGCATTGTGACATTATCTGTGGGCTTGCGGTACAGTGAAGTGATGAGGTGACTGTCCTTGATGGAGATATGTGTGTCCATGAATGCAACCGATTCCGATGAGTAGTCCACGGTGAGTCTGATGGTGGGATGGAACTTGTTGATATCATCATTTAGTTGTTTCAGTGATTGTTCACCATGAGTCCAAAGGAAGAAAATATCATCGATGTATCTAGTGTGTAGCATTGGTTGAAGGTCCTGTGTGGTGAAGAGGTCTTGTTCGAACCTGTGCATGAAGATGTTGGCTTTTGAGGTGTGAATTTGGCCCCCATGGCTGTTCCATGTGTCTGGATGAAGAACTGGTTGTTGAATGTGAAGACATTGTGGTCCAGGATGAGGCAGATGAGTTGTAAAATTTGCATCTGGAGATTGGCAGTTGCTGACATTGAGTACTCAGAGGCAGTTGCACCAATGCCATTGTCGTGGGGGATGTTGGTGTAGAGCGCCGAGGCATCCATTATGAGGAGTGCCCCTGGTTCAACTGCTCCATGTGTGCTGAGTTTCTGTAGGAAGTCTGTAGTGTCGCGACAAAAGCTGGGGGTTCTTTGTACAGTGGGTTTCAGGATGCCCTCGATCATGCTGGAGAGGTTCTCGCACAGGGTCCCATTGCCCGATACGATAGGATGGCCAGGTGTGTTTGCCTTGTGTATCTTTGGGAGGCAGTTGAGATCTCCAACGGGGGGAGTACATGGAATGAGAGCATGGAGGGTGCTCTGAAGGTCCAGATCTTAGGTCTTGACCAGTCTGTTGAATTGATGGGTGTGTTCTTTGGTCAGATCTGCGGGTAACTGTCTGTAGTGTTCCTTGTTGTTCAGTTGTCGGTACATTCCTTTTGAAGTAATCCGTTCTATTCAGTATGATGATGGCCCCTCCTTTGTCTGCTGAGTTGATGACAATGTTGCGATTGGTCTTGAGAGCACAGATGGCATTGAGTTGTGCTTGGGTGACATTTGGGGCTGTCTTGTGAGTGCAGCTGATCAATCTGGTGTTAGCGCGAGTGGGCGAAACAACCACTATGGACTCAGTGTGAAGTTCAATAACAGCACAGCTTTATTTTCTTTTACGTTGACGGAAAAGCGCGGTCAGGACAGACAATCAGACTGTCCTGAAAACGCTCCAACGGTCCCTTGCAGTGGGCTATAGTTATACCTGAACTTCGGTACAGTATGCGATTCAAATGCTAATACTTTGTTTACAGTATTCGACCTTAGCCATCCTGTCTTGATGTTTTCAAGTGTTGAGGAAATTGTTTTAAGTGTGGGTTAATCGTTTTGTCTGGTTATTAATGGTCTAGAATCTCTGGGGTTTGAACCATAGGTGTGTCATTGATTTCAGAAGAGGTTTTGAGGGGCCAGGAACGTTGCCTTAACTATGCTAATTTTAGGTATCGCCATGGGTTGTTTGACTGTTTTAGAAGTGCTGATTTTGATGGGGTGGAGGTTTAGTCCCTGTAGGTCCAATCCAGTCCAGCTTCCCTTGCGTGCTAGCCCTCATTTGCATTCTAAAAGCATGCTGTTGCCTGCTAATCGGTGTCTGTTACTTTGTGATTTTTAGTGGAGAGGCTCTGAGTGTAACTTTAGTCTGCTTCCATATTGTGTGCTCAATTTCATAAAATTTGTTGTCCGATAACACTGGCATTGACACACCTCTTGACAGCTGGGGCGTACATGTCGAATCGAGGGCAGCAGCCTTCCGGAGGAGTCCAATTGGATTCCTTCCTCTTAGGTTGTTGCACTGCGGATCTCTCTGTCGGCTGTTCTGGTTCATTGGCTGTCTCATTGTGTTCACTGTTGGCCTCTTGGGGTTTGTGGAAAAACTCCCGTAGCCTCATTCGCCTGATGAATTCCTCTGTGTCCGCTGTGAGACTGATGGGGTCCATTTTGGTGGTGGGGTAGAAATTGAGCCCTCGGCTGAGAACTTTGATTTCACCTGGTTGAAGTGTGTAGTCTGACAAGTTAACAATGGACTTCCCTGCAGTGGTACAGTTTTCTATTCTGGTACCGGGGAATGTTTGGTTATTGCTGGTGGTGATACCGAGTTGCTCAAGCTTCCTGTTCTTGCTGTACATGTAGATGGTGTAGTTCCTTTGTCTCGTATGCTTGGCACTGTTTTGCTTTCTTGGATCTTTCTTTGCATAGGTCAGTGTTGCTTTACTTGAACGCCTCAGACCTGGACTTCAGCAGGCAGTGGATATCCCTGTTCATCCATGGTTTCCAATTGGGGAATACACAGATCTGCTTCTTTGGCACATTTTCTTCCATACACACTTACTAATGAAGTAAGTTTCTATAGTGGCATACTCGTTCAGGCTGGTCGCACAGTTTTTAAATACTGACCAGTCCACCGACTCCAAGCAGTCCCATAGGAGATCATCCCATTCCTCAGTCCAACATTGCATCACTCTCTTTAACCGATTCTCCCACTTCAGTTTTTGCTTGTAAGCTGGGAGCAGGAGCACAGCCTTGTGGTCTGATTTGCCAAAATATGGGTAGGCTGTAGAGCGGTAGGCATGTTTGATATTTGTGTAGCAGTGGTCTAGGATGTTTGGGCGTCTGGTGGACCAGGAGATGTGTTGGCGGTAACTTGGTAGTACGCTCTTGAGCTTGGCCTGATTGAAGTCCCCGTCCACGATGAACAAGTCCTCAGGATGTTTTGTTTCAAGGCTATTCATAGTGGTGTATATTAGGGGGAACATCAGTACTGAGAGGGGATATTCTGAGGGTTCGCCCAGTGAGTCTATATGGGTAGAACTGAGTAATAAGAAGGAAGAAATCACTTTGGTAGGGTTGTAAGGTTGATAAGGTTGTTAAGAAGGCGTACGGTGTGTTAGCTTTTATTGGTAGAGGGATTGAATTTCAGAGCCGTGAGGTCATGTTACAACTGTACAAAACTCTGGTGCGGCCGCACTTGGAGTATTGCGTATAGTTCTGGTCGCTGCATTATAAGAAAGATGTGGAAGCATTTGAAAGGGTGCAGAGGAGGTTTACCGGGATGTTGTCTGGTATGGTGGGAAGGTCTTATGAGGAAAGGCTGAGGGACTTGAGGTTATTTTCATTGAAGAGAAGAAGGTTACGAGGTGACCTGATTGAGGCATACAAGATGATCAAAGGATTGGATAGGGTGGACAGTGAGAGCTTTTTACCTTGGATGGTGATGGCTAACATGAGGAGGCATAGCTTTAAATTAAGGGGTGGTAATTATAGGATGGATGTCAGAGGTAGGTTCTTTACTCAAAGGGTAGTAAGGTCGTGGAATGCCCTGCCTGCAGCAGTTGTGGACTCGCCAACTTTAAGGGTGTTCAAATGGTCAGTGGATAGGCATATGGATAACATTGGAATAGTTTAGTTTAGAGGGTCATTAGATTGGTTCCACTGGTCGGCGCAACATCGAGGGCTGAAGGGCCTGTACTGCGCTGTAAAGTTCTATGTTCTATAGGCCCCTAAATAGACAGTGGGAAATCGAGGAACTAATATATAAGGAGATTACAGATAGCGCAAAGAAAAATAGGGTGGTAACAGTCGGGGATTTTAACTTTCCCAACATTGATGGAGACAGCCATAGTGTTAGGGGCTTGGATGGAGACAAATTATTTGTGTATCAGGAGGAACTTCTCATTCAGAATGTAGATGGCCCAACCAGAGAGGCAGCAAAACCTGACCTCCTCTCAGGAAACGAGAGAGGGCAGGTGACAGAAGTGTTCGCGAAGGATCACTTTAGGACCAGTGATTATAATTTCATTAGTTCTAAGGTAACTATGGAGAATGAGAGGTGTGGTCCAAAAGTTAAAATTCTAAATTGGGGCAAGGCCAGTTTTGATGGTATTAGACAGGAACTTTCAGAAGTTGATTGGGGGTCTGTTGGCAGACAAAGGGGATGGCTGGTAAGTGGGAGGCTTTCAGTTGTGTTAACCAGAGTTCAGGGTAAGCACAATCCTCTTAAAGTGAAGAGCAAGGCTGGTTGAATTAGGGAACCCTGGATGACTTGGGATATTGAGGCCCTGGTCAAGAAGAAGGAAGTATATGATATGCATAGGCAGCTGGGGTTAAATGGATTCCTTGGAGCTTATACAGGGAGTAGGAGTAGAGTTAAGAGAAATCAGGAGGGCAAAAAGGAGACAAGATCGCTTTGGCAGATGAGACAAAGGAGAACCCAAAGAACCGCACCAGAGTTTTGTACAGCTGCAACATGACCTCATGGCTCCAAAACTCAATCCCTCTACCAATAAAAGCTAACACATCGTACACCTTCTTAACAACCTTATCAACCTGGGTGCCAACTTCCAGGGATCAATGCACATGTACACCGAGATCTCTCTGCCCATCTGCACTACCAAGTATCTTACCATTAGCCCAATACTCTATTCCTGTTATCCTTCCAAAGTGATTCACCTCACACTTTTCTGCATTAAACTCCACTTGCCACCTTTCAGCCCAGCTCTGCAACTTATCTATGTCCCTCTATAACCCGCAACACCTTTCAACACTGTCCAGAACTCCTCTGACTTTAGTGTCATCCGCAAATTTACTAACCGATCCTACGCCCTCATCCAGGTCATTTATAAAAATGACAAACAGCAGTGGCCCTAAAACAGATCCTTGTTGTACACCACTAGTAACTGAACTCCAGGATGATCATTTTCCATCAACCACCACCCTCTGTCTTCTTAGAGCTAGCTAATTTCTGATCCAAACCACTAAATCGCCCTTGATCCCATGCCTCCATATTTTCTGCAATAGCTTATGGTGAGAAACCTTATCAACCACTTTACTGAAATCCATATGCAACACATCAACTGCTTTACCCTCAGCCACCTCTTTGGTCACTTTCTCAAAGAACTCAAAAAGATTTGTGAGGCACCCTTCACAAAACCACGTTGACTATACCTAATCAAATTATTCCTTTCTAGATGATTATAAATCCTCTCTCTTAAAGTCCTTTCCAAAACTTGCCCACAACAGAAGTAAGGCTCACTGGTCTATAATTACCAGGGTTGTCTCTACTCTACGAGCGATGGTTGTATGGATTGTATGGTTGAGTTTTTGATGCAGATGGAGGATGAGAAAGTAGGGCCCCGAACTTGTGTCCTCTGTTTGAACAGAGGGGAGTACAATAGGATAAGAGAGGAATTGGTGAATGTAGATTGGGGACGCAGATTGGTCGGTAGGACAGCTGAGGAACAGTGAAGGATCTTTAAGGAGATCTTTTTCGGTGCTCAGCAGAAATATATTCCAATGGTAAAGAAGGAATGTAGAAGAAGGGATAATCAGCCGTGGTTAACAAAGGAAATAAAGGAGAGTATTAAATTAAAACCTGATGCGTTCAGAGTGGCTAAAAGTAGTGGGCGAGTAGAAGATTGGGAGAGGTTTAACAATCAACAAAGATTGACTAAGAAGTTGATAAAGAAAGGAAGGATAGACTATGAAGCTAAACTAACACTAAATATAAAAAAGAATAGTAAGAGCTTTTACAAATATATAAAGAGGAGGAGGCTGGCTAGGGTGAATGTTGGGCCCTTAGAGGATGAGAGGGGGGATTTAGTGGTGGGAGATGAGGAAATGGCTGAGGCCTTAAATAAGTTTTTTGCCTTGGTCTTCACAGAGGAGGACATGAATAGTTTGCCAGATATTAAAGGTAGAAGGATGGTAGGAGTTGAGGGCCTGAATGCAATTACTGTCACTAGAGAGGTAGTGCTTGATCGACTAGCGGGACTGATGGTGGACAAGTCCCCAGGACCGGATGGAATGCATCCCAGGGTTCTGAAGGAAATGGCAAAGGTGATAGTAGATGCCTTAGTGATTATTTTCCAAACTTCGCTGGATTCCAGGGAAGTGCCGGAAGATTGGAAAACGGCTAATGTTACGCCGCTGTTTAAAAAAGGTAGCAGGCAAAAGGCAGGAATTATAGGCTGGTTAGTTTAACATCTGTTGTTGGAAAAATGCTTGAATCCGTCATCAAAGAAGAAATAGCGAGGCAGCTAGAGAAGAATTGTTTGATAGAGCAAACGCAGCACGGATTCGTTAAGGGGAAGTCGTGTTTGACAAATTTATTGGAATTCTATGAGGGTGTGACTAGTGTGGTAGACAGAGGGGATGTGGTGTTTCTTGATTTTCAAAAGGCGTTTGATAAGGTGCCGCACAAAAGGTTGCTTCAGAAGGTTAGGGGGCATGGAGTTGGTGATAAGGTGATAGAGTGGATAGAGGATTGGCTGTCTAATAGGAGGCAGAGAGTTGATATCAATGGGTGCTATTCTGATTGGCGGTTGGTAACTAGTGGAGTGCCGCAGGGATCGGTGCTGGGGCCTCAGCTATTTACCATTTATATAGATGATCTCGAGGAGGGGGCTGAGTGAAGGGTGACAAAATTTGCTGATGACTTGAAGATGAGTGGAAAAGCAAATTGTGCGGAGGGTGTGGAAAGTCTGCAGAAGGATCTAGATAGTCTGAGCAAGTGGGCGAGGACCTGGCAGATGGAATATAATGTTAGCAAGTGTGAGGTTATCCACTTTGGCAGGAATAATGGTAGGAGGGATTACTATTCAAAGGGCAAAAAGCTGCAGCATGCTACGGTGCAGAGTGACCTGGGGGTCCTTGTGCACGAGTCACAAAAACCCAGCCTGCAGGTGCAGCAGGTGATCAAGAAGGCGAATGGGATGCTGGCCTTTATAGCGAGGGGGATTGAATATAAAAGCAGGGAGGTCTTGCTGCAACTGTACAGGGCACTGGTGAGGCTGCAGCTGGAGTACTGTATGCAGTTTTGGTCGCTGCACTTGCGCAAGGATATTTTGGCCTTGGAGGGAGTGCAGAGGAGGTTCACTAGGCTGATACCGGAGATGAGGGGGTTAGACTATGAAGAGAGACTAAATAGACTGGGTCTGTACTCGTTGGAGTTTAGAAGGATGAGGGGGGGATCTTATAGAGACATATAAGATAATGAAAGGGATGGATAGGGTAGAGGTAGAGAGATTCTTCCTGCTCAGAAAGGACAGCGGGACTAGAGGGCACAGCCTGAAGATAAGGGGGCGGGCAGTTTAGAACGGAGTTGAGGAGAAACTTCTTCACTCAAAGGGTGGTGAATCTCTGGAATTCTCTAAGTGGTGGAAGCTATCTTGCTAAATATATTTAAGACACGGGTAGATAGGTTTTTGGTAGACAAGGGAATTAAGGGTTATGGGAAGAAAGCGGGAAAGTGGAACTGATCCACTTCAGATCAGCCATGATCTTATTGAATGGCGGGGTAGGCTCGAAGGGCTAGATGGCCGTACTCCTGCTCGTACTTCTTATGTTCTTATGTACTCCCCTTCTTGAACAAAGGGACAACATTTGCTTTCCTCCAGTCTTCTGGCACTATTCCTGTAGACAATAATGACATAAAGATCAAAGCCAAAGGCTCTGCAATCTCCTCCCTAGCTTCCCAAAGAATCCTAGGATAAATTCTATCTGGCCCAGGGGACTTATCTATTATCACATCTTCCAGAATTGCCAACACCTCCTCCTTATGAACCTCAATCCCGTCTACTCTAAGAGCCTGTATCTCAGTATTCTCCTCGACAACATTGTCTTTTTCCTACGTGAATACTGACGAAAAATATTCATTTAGCACCTCTTAGCTCTTCGGACTCCACGCACAACTTGCCACTACTGTCGTTGACTGGCCCTAATCTTACCCTAGTCATTCTTTTATTCCTGACATACCTATAGAAAGCTTTAGGGTTTTCCTTGATCCTATCTGCCAAAGACTTCTCTTGTCCCCTCCTGGCTCTTCTTAGCTCTCTCTTTAGGTCCTTCCTGGCTAACTTGTAACTCTCAAGCACCCCAATTGAGCCTTCATGTCTCATCTTAACATAAGTCTCCTTCCTATTCACAAGAGATTCAACTTCTTTAGTAAACCATAGTTCCCTTGTTCGACCACTTCCTCCTAGGTACATACTTATCAAGGATACGCAGTAACTGTTCCTTGAACAAACTCCACATTTCAATTGTGCCCATCCCCTGCATTTTCCTCCACAGCCTATGCATCCTAAATCTTGCCTAATCATGTCATAATTTCCTTTCCCCCAGTTACAACTCTTGCCCTGTGGTATATACCTATTCCTTTCCATCGCTAAAGTAAATGTAACCAAATTGTGGTCACTATCACCAAAGTGCTCACCTAACTTCAAATCTAACACTTGGATCTAGGCATGGACCTTAAGGAAGTTGAGGAAATAGTGATGTCTTGAGCAGTATACATATTACAGAGAAGGATGTGCTGGAAGTTTTAAAGCATGACAAGGTAGATAAATCCCCTAGACCTGATGAAGTGTATCCCAGGATTAGTGGAAGGTTAGGAAGGAAATTGCAGATGCCCTAGCAGACATTTGAATCATCACAGGTGAGGTTTCTGAAGATTGAAAAATGTGCCTTTGTTTAAAAAGAGGTGCAGGGAAAAGCACCTTGAGAAAGTGAGAGGGCATGGGATCCAAGGGGCTTTGGCCTTGTGGATCCAGAACTGGCTTGCCTGCAGAAGGCAGAGTGTGGTTGTGGATGGGTCTTTTTCTGCGTGGAGGTCAGTCACCAATGGAGTGCCCCAGGGATCTGTTCTAGGACCCTTGCTGTTTGTCATTTTCATAAATGAGCTAGATGAGGAAGTGGAGGGATGGGTTAGTAAGTTCGCCAACAATACAAAGGTTGGTGGTGTTGTGGATGGTCTGGAGGGATGTCAGAAGTTGCAACGTGACATAGATAGGATACAAGACTGGGCGGAGAAGTGGCAGATGGACTTCAATGCGGATAAATGTGTAGTGGTCCATTTTGGCAGGACCAACAGGATGCAGGAGTACAATATCAAGGGTAGGAGTCTTAGCTGGGTTGAAGAGCAGAAGGATCTTGGGGTCCAGGTCCATAGGACTCTTAAGTCAGCCTCGCAGGTAGAGGATGTGGTCAAGAAGGCGTATGGTGTACTGGCCTTCATTAATCGAGGGATTGCGTTTCGGAGGTGGGAGGTAATGCTGCAACTTTATAGGACCCTTGTCAGACCCCACTTGGAGTACTGTGCTCAGTTCTGGTCGCCTCATTACAGGAAGCATGTGGAAGCTATTGAGAGATGCAGAGGAGATTTACAAGGATGTTGCCTGGATTGGGAGGCATGCCTTATGAAGATAGGTTGAGGGAGCTGGGACTCTTTTCCCTGGAGAGACGAAGTTTGAGAGGCGACCTGATAGAGGTTTATAAAATGTTGAGAGGTATAGATAGGGTGGATTCTCGGAGGCTATTTCCCAAGGCTGAAATGGTCGCTACGAGAGGACACAGGTTTAAGGTGCTGGGAAGGAAGTACAGAGGAGATGTTAGGGGAACGTTTTTCACTCAGAGGGTGGTGAGTGAATGGAATTGGCTGCCGTTGGTGGTAGAGACAAACTCGCTGGGGTCTTTTAAAAGACTTCTGGATGAGTATATGGGATCTAATAGCATTGGGAGTTACAGATAGTTCTATGGCTTGGTAGGTATAGATGTGATTGGTGCAACTTGTGGGCCCAAGGGCCTGTTTGTGCTGTAGTGTTCTATGTTCTAAGCCTGGGAACTAAAGGCTGGTGAGCCCAATATCCGTAGTGGGTAAGTCATTAGAAGGTATTTTGAGAGACAGGATCTACAGACATTTAGAGACTCAAGGACTGATTATGGACAGTCAGCATGGCTTTGTGAATGGAAAATCATGTCTCACAAATTTGATGGAGTTTTTTGAAGGGGAACCAAGAAAGTAAATGAGGGCATTGCAGTTGATGTTGTCTATATGAACTTTAGCAAGGCCTTTGACAAGGTACTGTATGGTAGGTTGTTGCATAAAGTTAAATCACACAGATCCAGGGTGAGATAACTAATTAGGTACAAAATTGGCTTGATTACAGAAGACATTTTAAACTGGAGGCCTGTGATCAGTGCTGGATGCATGATTATTTGTCGTTTTTATTAATAATTTGGATGAGAATTTAGGAGGCATGGTTAAGATGAAGATGACACTAAGGTTGGTGACAGTGAAGGTTCTATGTGCCAGTGGGCTAACAAATGGCAAATGTAGTTTAGATAAAAGCAAGGTGATGCATTTTGGTAGATCATATCAGGGCAGTACTTACTCAGTTAATAGTAGGGTGTTGAGAAGAGCTATAGAACAGAGATATAGTAGTACAGATTCCTAGTTCCTTGAAAGTGAAGTCATAGATGAAGGCATGTTTAGTTTCATTAGTCAAAAAAATTGAATACAGGAGTTAGGATGTCTTGTAGATCGTCAACATCTTTTCCCAAAGGTAGGGGAGTCTAAAACTTGAGGACAAAGATTTAAGGTGAGAGGGGAGAAATACAAAAGGGTCCAGAGAGGCAATTTTTTCAGAGGGTGGTGAGAGTCTAGAACTTGATGTAGAGATGCTGGTGTTGGACTAAAGTAAACACAGTAAGAAGTCTCACAATACCAGGTTAAAGTCCGACCAGTTTATTTGATAGTAATCCCAAAAACTTACAGAAACGGCGCAGGAACACCGTTTCTGAAAGCTTGTGGGATTACTATCAAATAAACTGGTCGGACTTTAATCTGGTGTTGTGAGACTTCTCAGTGTCTAGAACTGCCAGAGGTGGTAGTACAGGCAGGTGCATCTGTCTTATAAAAAGCATTTAGACAGTTACTTGGAGTAACTTCTTCACTCAAAAGGAGGTGAATCTCTGGCATTCTCTGCTCATTGATGTGATAGAGGCTACCTCGCTAAATATATTTAAGACATGGGTGGATAGGTTTTTGGTAGGCAAGGGAATTAAGGGTTATGGGGAGAAAGCAGGAAAGTGGAATTGAGCCACTTCACATCAGCCATGATCTTATTGAATGGCAGGGCAGGCTCGAAGGGCTAGTTGGCCTACTCCTGCTTCTATTTCTTATCTTTATGTTCTTATGGTAGGTTGGATGGAGAGACCTTTGGGCAAATGCAGGCAATTGGGATGAGATGTATGGTTTAAAAAAAAGGGGCAGCATGGACAAGTTGTGCCAAAGTATTTCCATGCTGTAAACCTCTTATACGATGAAGAATGATGTGGAAGTGCTGGTGTTCCACAACACCAGGTTAAAGTCCAGCAACTTTATTTGATAGTAAACCCACAAGCTTTTGGGGTTTGCCCCTTCGTCAGGTGAGTGGAGCGTTCTGGTCTCAAACAAAGCATATAAAAGGTACACAGTTTACAGAATACTGATTAGAATTACAGCTAATCAATTCTTTAAGAACCTGACGAAGAGGCAAACCCTGAAAGCTTGTGCGTTTACTATCAAATAAAGTTGCTGGACTTTAACCTGGTGTTGTGAGACTCCTTACTGTGAAGAATCCCAGCCAGGGTGAGGTCAGAGAATTCCAACAGTAACTAAAGTTTAAAATTGTAAAGTTTATTTATTAGTGTCACAAGTAGTTTTACATTAACACTGCAATGAAGTTACTGTGAAAATCCCATAGTCAGTACACTCCGATGCCTGTTGGAGCACACCGAGGGATAATTTAGCATAGCCAATGTATCTAACCAGCATGTCTTTCGGACTGTGGGAGGAAATCAGAGCACCCAGAGGAAATGCACGTAGACATAGGGAGAACATGTAGATTCCACTCAGACAATTCCACCAAGCCAGGAATCAAACCAGGGTCCCTGATGCTGAGAGGCAGCAGTGCTAACCACTGTGCCACCATGCTGTTCACAGCTATGTTTCTCTCTCCATAGATGCATTAAAGATTTGCCTATAAATTTCCATTAATTTGGCTAGTTCCATAAACCCTGCAGAATTTTGCCTGTTGTCCTTCATTTTGAAATCTAGCACTGTCATTACTGCAAATGCGGGGCTCAGGTCATTGGTGAACACTTACATTTCATCAATTTCAAATAGCAACAAAACTGAGTGCAATGAAACGCATAAATGAGGACAGCATAGTTTTGCATGTGAACTTTATTTTAAGATTCTATCCTGGTCGAAGCTTCACTGAACAATCACAAATTTAAAATAAAAATATCCATATAGATAAGAGTCACTTATTTAGTTCTCACAAGCTATTTGCCTTTGTAGCAATATAGGTGACTGCATCTGGTACAAATTAAACATTCAAACACAAATGACTTTCATACAGAGTCCTTTATTATTAAAGTTTTCAATACATCGTACACTGATTAAGATTTAACAGTCTCTAGGCACATGCAAAATATGTACCCTCCAATCCAACGGTGGTCACCATCACACATTCCCCAATCTGAGTGTCACCATCCCCCTTTCCCACCCTTTTTCTTTTTTTGCTGCTGTTTTTTCTTAGAGGCAGCTGAAGGCTTCTGTTGCCGAGGGGGCACAATGTTGCTGGAAGATGCCACTGTGGCTGCTGCAGTCCCAGGTCGTGGAGATGTAGGTGGGCTGCTCAGAGTCTTGCTTGCATCACTGAATGAAAAGCAGAGCAATCAATCATTAACAATGGGTTTTAAGTATAATAACTAAACACATTCAGTCAGCTTACAAGGACATTATAGATATCATGTGTTATACTTATTAAGCTGGTTTAAGAATTTTGGGAAATCCCAGTAGTGGGTTTCCTTGATTATTAACATGAGCTATAAATCCTGATTGTAAATTAGATGTTTTATAAGTTGTGACAGAATAATGCTTGCACTGAACTACATTTTTAACATTGGGAAATTTCCCACATTGCTGGGTAGATGCCACTATTGTAGCTGTACTGGCACAGCTAGTCTGCAACACAATTATTCCGTACACTCAGGAATTTGACAAGACTCATAACTTTTGCAGAATCCACTGCTTTCAGCTATTTCTTCATACCACTCGAGTGAATTGAATTGGCTGAAGACTGGTATCCATTTTAGTAGGAACTTCAAAAAGAGGCCCTGATGGACCAGTCAGCCCTTCTGGCTAATGGTGATGCAAATGCTTGAGTTTTGTCCTTTGCACAATTGTCCACCACCATTCCTAACTGGATGTAACAGGACTGCAGAGCTTTGGCCCAATTTGTTGACTGTAGGATTGCTTAGCTCTAGCATGCTGCTTTCACTTTTACATGTATATAGTCCCATGTTGTAATGTTGGCATACACTCCTGCATCCCAATTAAACTAAGGTCAGTCCCCTGGCTTGTTGTTAATGGTAAGTGAGGGATACATCAGGCTGGTGATTGTGGCTAAAATACAATTCTGCTGCTATTGTTCACCTGCTGTATATCATGGACGACCAGTTTAGAACTGTTCAGAATTCTTTCAATTTAGTGTACAAAGGACCAAAAGAGAAAACACCGGAAAATTTCAGCAAGTCTGGCAGGATCAGGAAAGAGAGAAAAGAGCTGACAGGCACATGACTGTGTTGGAGATGGATGGATATAGGAGATTGTTTTAAATAAGGGTCATTAGCATTGGGGCGTCCCTGGTAAGGTAAATGGATATGATACAATAATAATGTTTTTTTCCCCCTTTTCATTCACAGGTTATAAGTCGGTCCGCCTTGTGTCCAACGAGGGGCATACGTGCGATGGGTCGTACTGGGGCTGCTCTTGGTTGTTCAAGATTGGCCTAGTGCTTCATGTCGTTAGTGTGTGCCTAAACTGGACCCGATACTGGGCAAGACGACAGCTCAGTGACTATCACTGACTGCTGTGCAGACACATGGATTTGGGCCAGTGTCTGTGGGAGTTTGTGCATTCTCCCCGTGCTTGCGTGGGTTTCCTCCGGGCGCTCCGGTTTCCTCCCACATCCCAAAGATGTACGGTTAGGCTGATTGGCAGGAATAAATTGTCCCTAAATCAGTTTCCCTCAACCTGGATGGCCATAAAACATTAGACAAGGGTCGTGGGTGGAGAGGGGGACTGGTGGTGTTGAGATGGCAGCGCGGGCTCGTTGGGCCAAAAACAGCTCGTTGGGCTGTTTTTGTTCTTTGATGTTTTGAGTCCAGGTGACCCAGGATATAAGAACATAAGAAATAGGAGCAGGAGTAGGCCATCTAGCCCTTCGAGCCTGCCCCGCCATTCAATAAGATCATGGCTGATCTGTCGTGGCTCAGTTTCACTTTCCCGCCCTCTCCCCATAACCCTTAATCCCCTCGCTTATCCTCATCATGAGAACAGGGCATCATCTCCACAGGAATTACGTTCTGGTCACTTCTACCAATATTGTCTAGGACAGATGCATCACTAGTGAGGATAGGTTGGTGAGGGTAAAGTCGTGTACGTGTTAGTCTCAAGTTGGTTCACCCCCTTACAGGCATAATCTGGCAAAAATGTCCTTCAAGATTCATGCAGCTTGGTCCGTAGGGGTGTTTCAAAGACATTCTGGTAATGAATATTGAAGCCCCCCATTCCAGGTATATTTCTGGTGCTACTTCCAAGTGGTGTTCAGCATGGAGGAGCACTGATTCATTAGCTGAGGGATGGTGGTCAGTAGTAATCAGAAGATTTCTTTGCTAATGTTTTGTGATGTCATGTGATTTCATAGAGTTCACAGACAACACTGAGGAGTCCCAGCACCCAGCAGAGTCCTTCCCAACTGTATAACCATTATGCTAGCACCTCTGGTGGCTCTTCTGGGATTGGTTGCATGGTATGATTCATAGAGTATGACTGTATAAGAATTCCTGCTTTACTAATGGGGACAGCTCTCCCAATTTTGGCACTGTTCCTCAGGACTTCAGAGAGTTGACCGGCCTTTGTTATTTTCAGTGTCTCGGTCAACGTTGGTCACCTCAGTTTTTTTCTCAACTTTTCCATACTGGTTTGATAAAACAGAGTGATTGGCTACACCATGACCCATAGGTCATTTGTGGCTAGCCTTAATGTCGGATCATTTAGTCCCATTTGTACTAATTTTTTCTTAATTATGGAAATAAAAGCAAAATACCGCAAAAGCTGGAATCTGAAATAAAAAGAGAAAATGCTGAAAATCTCAGCAGGTCTGACAGCATCTGTGCAAGAGAATAGAGTAAAAAGTCTGACAACACCAAGTTTTAGTCCAACCTATTTATTTGGACTATTTGGACTAAAACCTGGTGTTGTCAGACTTTTTACTGTGTTTACACCAGTCCAACGCCGGCATACCCACATTAAGAGAATAGAGCCAATGTTTGGCGTCAGTTCCCAGGTTCAAAATGTTGGCTCAATTCTTTCCTCACAGATGCTGTCAGACCTGTAGAGATTTTCCAACATTTTCTGTTTTTGTTTCTTAATTGCTGGTTTGACTTTGTTTGAATCTTCTCATTCAGGAAGTTTGCAAGAGCTCCTGCTATGTTCTTATTTATAATTTATTCATGGAGTTAGAGGCAGTAGCAACTTGAGATATTTGCAAATTAGTGGAAACGTGGTTCTAAAGTTTCTGGATCCGAGTCAAAGCAAAAAGCTGAATACCTGATAAGGTTTTCAAATATGGGCTGCGCTACCTGAAGAAACAGTCATAGAAACAGGCCATAATTACACACCTTTAGAATCCTGGAATCTTAAAGCACATCAAGAGGCCATTCTGCCCCCTACATGTGATACAATTAGACTTCTTCCCAGGCACAATTCTTTGGCACATTGAAAGTAATAATCCCACAATGGCCAATACTCACAGTTCTGTTGCTGCAGACAATGTTGTTCCTTGAGTTCCTTTTCCTATTGGTTCCTTCTTCTTCCCCTTCTTTCTCCCACGATAATATGAGCGTTCCCGCATGGGGAGCCATCGTTCTGGATCTGGAGGCACTTTAGGATCATAATTTTTGGGCAGTTTACCTAAACAATAAAAGATAAACCAGCCAATGACACAAATTGGATATTGGTTTAGTTAAATAAAGTGGAATCATTGTGAATATTTTCATTGGGAGTCACCAATTTAAAACAGAAATGAAGAATCTTTTTTTCCCCTGAGGGTCAACAGTCTTTGGAACTCTTCCTTAAAAGACTGTGGAAACAGAATCTTTGAATATTTTTAAGGAGTTGGTTAATTGATTCTTAAGGCGAAAAAGATTATTGGAATAGGTGGGAATGTGGAGTTAAAATTACAATCAGATCAGCCATAATCTTATTGAATGGTGGAGCAGGGTCAAGGGGCCTACTCCTAATTCAAATGTTCGTACGTATTAGCTATTTTCACTTAAATCTTTGAGGCAGTAATTAACAGATTTTCCCAGGTTAGTGTTTTTTTCTTCAAAAATTATTACTTAAATTAAAAGCTCTGAAATAGAAATAATCTTAGTGGCCATCACAGCAACGATAATGACTCCCACTTGATGAGAATTTCCTGTGTGGTGCACCCTAAAATAGGTGGGAACGCAGGTAGTGAAGAAGATATAAAGACTCTCCAGATGAATACAGATAGGCTTGGAGAATGGGCCAAAATTTAGCAGATGGAGTTTCACGTGGGTAGATGTGAGGTTATTTATTTTAGCTGAGAAAAATAGAAAGGCGAATTATCTAAATGGAAAGCAGATTCAAAATGTGTCCCGGCAGAGTGATCTGGGTGTCTTTGTTCATGAATCAAAGTCAGTATGCAGGTGCAGCATGTAATAAAAAAGGCAAATGGAATGTTAGCATTATTGCAAAAGGACTGGAGTATAAAAGGAAAGATGTGTTTCAATTGTATAGGGTGTAGGTGAGACCGCATTTGGAGTCATGGAAACAGGCCCTTTAACCCAACTTATCAATGCTGCCCAGTTTTTACCACTAAGCTGGTCCCAACTGTCCGCATTTGGCCCATATCTCTGTATACCCATCTTATCCATGTAACTGTCTAAATGCTTATTCAAAGATAAATTTTAACTGCCTCTACATCTATGTCTGGCAGTTCATTTCAGACAATCACCAGCCTGAGTGAGAAAAGTGCCCTCCAGATCATTTTGTATCTCTCCCCTCTCACCTTAAATCTTTGCCCTCTAGTTTTAGACTCCCCGACCTTTGCGAAAAGATGTTGACTATTGAAGACGGGAGTATTATGTTCAGTTTTGGTCTCATTTTAAAAGGGATTGATAAAGTAAACGTAGACCAAATGTTTCCTCTTATGGGGCAATCTAGAACAAGAGGTCACAGGTATTGGTTGTGAGGCAGTACATTTAAAACTGAGATGAGAAGGAACTACTTCTCGCAGAGGGTGGTGAATTTATGGAACTCGCTTCCCCATAGTGCGGTGGAGCCTGAATCGTTGATTAGTTTCAAGAAGGAAATAGACATATCTAATAAAATAAAATGGGGTGGCACAGTGGTTAGCACTGCTATCTCACAGCACCAAGGACCCAGGTTCGATTCCTGGCTTGCATCACTATGTGGATTTTCTTCCCATTTCCGTGTGCTCTGGTTTCCGGCTCCCACACTCCAAAGATATGCAGGTTAGGGTTAGGCGGGGCAGGCTCGAAGGGCCAGATGGCCTACTCCTGCTCCTATTTCTTATGTTCTTATGTTCTTATGTTAGATTGACTGAACATACTAAATTGCCCCTTAATGTTAAAGGATTAGTAGGATAAATAAGTAGGGTTATGGGGATAGGGCCTAGGTGGGAATGTGATCAGTGCAGACTCAATGGCCATATGGCCTCCTTCTACACTGTGGGATTCTACAATTCTAATAAGGGAAAGAGGGATTATGAGGAACAGGTAGGGAGCAGGATTTGAGACTAGGGAGAGATCATCCATGATCTGATTGAATGGCGGTGCAGGCTCGAAGGGCTGAATTTGCTGACTTCTGCTCCTAACTCCTATGTTTCTATGTAGTCACAGAGGTTTACAGCATGGAAACAGGTGCTTTGGCCCAACTTGTCCATGCTGCCTCCTTTTTTTTTCAAAAACCACTAAACTAGTCCCAATTGCTCATGTTTGGCCCATGATACCCCTTTACACCCATTTTAATTGTACCTGCCTCTGCTACTTTTTGTGGCAGCCTGTTACAGACATTCATCACCTGCTGTGTGAAAAAATTGCCCCTCTGGACCCTTTTGTATCTCTCCTCTCCTACTTTAAACCTATGCCATCTAGTTTTAGGCTCCCCTGCCTTTGTGAAAAGCTGTTGATTATCCAGCTGACTGATGCCCCCTCATTATTTTACAGACCGCTATAAATCACCCCTCAGCTTCCTACGCTCTAGGGAAAGAAGTTCCAGTCTATCCAGCCTCTCCTTATAACTCAAGCAATCAAGTCCCAGTAGCATCCTAGTAAATCTTTTCTGCACTCTTTCTAGTTTAATAGTATCCTTTCTATAATTGGGTGAACAGAACTCTACACAGTATTCCAAGCCGTACCACTGTCCTGTACAACTGCAACAAGACAATCCAACTCCTGTATTCAGTGCATCAAGGCAATTCCTTATGCCCACAATTCACCTCGTAGTAAGTTTTCTTTCGTGCTCCATGCTAGTTTTTTTTCTTAGGGAGTGATTAAAGAAGAGTTAGAAAGTAGGAGCATGCAGTGTTTAAAATTTCTAGTGGAAGCATAGTGATGGAGCTGGAGAAAAAGAACTAGTGACAAGTACAGCATACATGCAGTGCTGGCTCTGGATCTGTGTGTCTTGAGAAAAGCTGAGCTGACAGCAAATGACTCTGAAGGGCAAGGATGCTGACGTTGCGGGACGGGATGGGGAACAGGTGAGCGCTGGAGGGAGAGTAGACAGTGGGCAGGTGATGAGGGAAATGGGACTGGAGTTAAAAGTGTGTAAGGAGGGGTGGTCCACTGGAACTGAAAGAGAACAAAGAGTATGTGGAGGCTACTGTGTAACCATTTTCAACATCAATTGCTTTGACAAAACTGCTGTCTGAACACTGAATGCTTGTGATTACTAAGAGAGCATTTTGGAGGTAAGAGCATCCTAAAATATCAATAACAAACAAACTAAGTAATGCCTTTAACTGTCAACATCCTTGGGGTTATCATTGACCAAAAAGTTTCACCACCTAAACATAGTGGCTACAAGTGCAGGTCAGAGGCTAGGAATACTGCAGCAAGTAACTCACCTCCTGCCTCCACAAAGCCTGTCCACCATCTACAAGGCACAGACCAGGAATGTGGTGGAATATTCCCCACCTGAATGGGTGCAGCTCCAACAATGCTCAAGAAGCTTGACATCATCCTGTCAGGCAAGGAGGATTTGGTAGGCCCAGGGAACCGTGGTGCACCAAAAAAGTTGATTCGTTGGTTAGGAAGAAAAAGGAGGCTTATGTTCGGATGAGGCTTGAGGGCTCAGGTAGTGCATTAGAAAGTTTTAGATTGGCTAGGAGGGAGTTGAAGAGGGAGTTAAGAAGGGCTAAAAGAGGGCATGAGATGATTTTGGCTGATAGAATTAAGGAGAACCCTAAGGCGTTTTACAGGTATGTCAAGAACAGAAGGTTGGTTAGGGCAAGATTAGGGCCAGTTACAGACAGTAGAGGGAAGTTGTGCGTGGAACCGGAGGAGATTGGAGAGGCGTTGAACCAATATTTCTCTTCGGTGTTCATGCAAGGGGACAGGAATGTAGCTGAGGAGGACACTGGGGTGCAGGGGTGTGTAATAGATAGTATTGCAGTTGATACGGGGGATGTGCTGGATATTTTAGAGGGATTGAAAATAGATAAGTCCCCTGGGTCCAGATGGGATTTACCCTAGGATTCTTTGGGAGGCAAGAGGGGTGATTGCGGAGCCTCTGGCTCTGATCTTCAGGTCGTCGTTAGTCTCTGGTATAGTACCAGAAGATTGGAGGACAGCAAATGTTGTCCCATTGTTTAAGAAGGGGAGAAGGGACTTCCCTGGGAATTATAGACCGGTGAGTCTTACTTCTGTGGTGGGTAAGGTTTTGGAAAGGATTATTAGAGACAGGATTTATAGTTATTTGGAAAGTAATGAGTTGATTAGAGACAGTCAGCATGGTTTTGTAGCGGGTAGGTCATGCCTTACTAACCTTATCGAGTTTGAGAAAGTGACCAAAGAGGTGGATAGGGGTAAGGCAGTTGATGTGGTGTATATGGATTTTAGCAAGGCGTTTGATAAGGTTCACCATGGTAGGCTTCTGCAGAAAATGCAGATGTATGGGATTGGGGGTGATCTAGGCAATTGGATCAGGAATTGGCTAGCAGATAGGAGACAGAGAGTGGTGGTTGATGGGAAATATTCGTCATGGAGTTCGGTTACAAGTGGTGTGCCTCAGGGATCTGTTTTGGGGCCACTGCTGTTTGTAATTTTTATTAATGATCTGGATGAGGGTATAGTTGGGTGGATTAGTAAGTTTGCTGATGACACCAAAGTCGGAGGTGTGGTAGATTGTGAGGAAGGGTGTCATAGTTTGCAGGATGACTTAGAAAGGTTGCAGAGCTGGGCTGAGAGGTGGCGGATGGAGTTTAATGTGGAGAAGTGTGAGGTAATTCATTTTGGTAGGAATAACAGATGTGTTGAGTATAGGGCTAACGGGAGGACTTTGAATAGTGTGGAGGAGCAGAGGGATCTAGGTGTATGTGTACATAGATCCCTGAAAGTTGGGAATCAAGTAGATAAGGTTGTTAAGAAGGCATACGGAGTTTTGGCATTTATTGGTAGGGGGATTGAATTTAGGAGTCGCAGCGTCATGATGCAACTGTACACATCTCTGGTGCGGCCGCACTTGGAGTTTTGTGTGCAGTTCTGGTCCCCACATTACAGGAAGGATGTAGAGGCTTTGGAGAGGGTGCAGAGGAGGTTTACCAGGATGTTGCCTGGTATGGAGGGGAGATCCTATGAGGAGAGATTGAGAGATTTGGGGTTGTTTTCGCTGGAAAGAAGGCGGCTAAGTGGGGATCTCATTGAAACATATAAGATGATTAGAGGTTTAGACAGGGTAGATAGTGATAGCCTTTTTCCTAGGATGGAGAAAGCTAGCACGAGGGGGCACGATTTTAAATTAAGGGGGGGTAGTTATAGGACAGATGTCAGGGGTAGGTTCTTTACCCAGAGGGTGGTGAGGGACTGGAATGCCCTGCCAGCTGCAGTTGTAAATGCACCTAGTTTGGGGGCGTTTAAAAGATCTGTGGATAGGTTTATGGATGAAAAGGGATTGGTTTAGGCTAGTGGGTCATTGTTTTGTAACTGGTCGGCGCAACATCGTGGGCCGAAGGGCCTGTTCTGCGCTGTAATGTTCTATGTTCTATCATCCAGGTCAAAGCTGCCTGCTTGATTGACACCACATCCACAAACATCTACTTCCTCCACCACTGATGCTCAGTATACACTGCTGCTACTATATACAAGATATATATTTCTACATGGGATTGAGGGTTATAGATAGGCCTGGTAGGTATGGATATGATCGGCACAACTTGTGGGCCGAAGGGCCTGTTTCTGCTGTAGTGTTCTATGTTAAGATGCACTGCAGTAATTCACCAAAGATCCTTAGACTGCACCTGGCAAACCTATGACCATTTCCATCTGGAAAGACAAGGGCTGCAGATATATGGGGATACCACCACCTGCAAGTTCGTCTCCAAGTCAGACACCATTTCACTTGGAAATATAATTGCTGTTCCTTCGCAGTGGTTGAGTCAAAATTCTGGAATTCCCTCCCGAAAGACATTGTGGGTCAACCCACAGCACATGGACCACAGCAATTCAAGGTAGTAGCTCATTGCCACCTTCTCAAACGGCAACAAAGGATAAGCAATAAATTCTGACCAGCCAATGATGCCCATGTCCCACGAATGGATAAAAACATTGTGAAACATCCCAAGCTGCACAGCAACATTGGAAAACAAAGTATGATACCAGCCCATATAAAGGAATATTAGGTCAGAAAAATTTGGCCAAGAATTTTAAGGAGTGCCTAAATCATAGAATCCCTACAGTGCAGAAGGAAGCTATTCAGCTCCATTGAGCCTGCACTAGCAACAATTCCACCCCTATCCTTGTTATCCTACTTATTTACCCTGCAAATCCCTTGACACTAAGGGACAATTTAGAATGGCCAATCAACCTATCCCGCACATCTTGAGTGTGGGAGGAACCTGGAAGAAACCCATGCAGACACAAAGAGAATGTGCAAACTCCACACAGACAGTCTCCCAAATCGGAATTGAACCCAGGGCCTTGGTGCTGTGAGGCAGCAGTGCTAATCACTATGCCATGAGAGATGTAGGGAGGAATGTCAGATCTTCAGGTCTCAGCGACCAAAAGCTTAACCACCAATGGTGGAACAAGTAGAATTTGGAATGGACAAGAGGCCTAAATTAGAGGCGAGCGGGTATCTTGGAGGATTGTGCAGTTGTAGGAAATTAAAGAGGTGGGAGGAGTGAGGCAATGGAAGAATTTAAAGTCAAGGTTGAGAATTTTAAATTCAAGATATTGCTTGAGTGGTAAATCAGCAGGCAAAGGAATGATACAAGAATAGGACTTTTGGCAAATTAAGACAAGGCTAACTGAAGTTTAAATATCAAATTGTGGAGCATAGAATGTGGGAGACCAACTAGGACTGTGTTGGAAATAGTCTAATCTAGAGGTAAGAAAGGCATGAATGAGGGAAATAACAAAGACCGTCATAAAGCTAACAGCTTTTTCAAACCAAGTGCTGCGGGAGAAAGAAAAACAAGTCATATAAAAGCAAAACCTTTCTTTTTCTTCTTTTTTTTCTTTGTATCACCTTGTCTGGAAAAGGAAAAGAAAGTGGGTCAAAATGGTCCACCCAAAACAGAACGGATTAAGTTTCTTAGTTTTCTATGTTTCTATTTAAAGGTGCAGAAATCAAAATGCATTACCCTGGAAATTTCAAAGAAATTAGAGTTCCACAGATAATACAGCATTTAATGACATTCTTAAAATGTGATATCAATCAAATTCAGATGTAAATACAAGAACAACCATCAGCTAATATTCACAAATCGCATTTCCTGCAAGAGGTTAACTACAAGAGTTAACTTTGCAACCTGGTGTTTCCAGCACAGCGCAGTGCTCACATGGAGCATCTCTTGGGAAATTCAAGGCAGTCGTAGCTGTAATTTTCTGTCCATTAGTTAATGGTTAAAGACTGACAACCAAGATACCTCAAAATGTACACCATGCAAATACCTTTCCCCAATGAGTTATTGACATGACATAAACCAAGCAATGTCAGGACACAGGCTAGCAGTTCCTGCACAGCCCACAAGTTCAGCATTAGCACAAAGATCCAAGCTAACTCCAAAATGATGCAAGATTAACTCCTTCATCCAGAGTTTTACTCCACTTCATTTGGTGTTCTAAAATCTGGTTTAGACTCTGGATTCAAACTGCATCGAACTGCACCAATAGAGTGAACATAGAACATAGAACATAGAACATTACAGCACAAACAGGCCCTTCGGCCCTCGAGTTGCGCCGATCGCATCAACCCCACCAATCTATAGACCTATCTATAACCCCCAATCCCATTAAACCCCATATACTCATCCAGAAGTCTTTTAAAAGACCCCAGCGAGTTCGCCTCCACCACCGACGACGGCAGCCGATTCCAATCACTCACCACCCTCTGAGTGAAAAACTTACCCCTAACATCTCCTCTGTACCTCCCTCCCCGCACCTTAAATCTGTGTCCCCTCGTAGCGACCATTTCAACCCGGGGAAATAGCCTCTGAGAGTCCACCCTATCTATTCCTCTCAACATTTTATAAACTTCTATCAGGTCGCCTCTCAACCTTCGCCTCTCCAGGGAAAAGAGTCCCAGCTCCCTCAACCTATCTTCATAAGGCATGCCTCCCAGTCCAGGCAACATCCTTGTAAATCTCCTCTGCACCCTTTCAATAGCTTCTACATCTTTCCTATAGTGAGGCGACCAGAACTGCGCACAGTACTCCAAATGAGGCCTGACTAGGGTCCTGTAAAGTTGCAGCATTACCTCCCGACTCCTAAACTCAATCCCTCGATTAATGAAGGCCAGTACACCATACGCCTTCTTGACCACCTCCTCCACCTGCGAGGCCGATTTAAGAGTCCTGTGAACCCGGACCCCGAGATCCTTCTGCTCTTCAACGCTACTAAGACCCCTGCCCTTAATAGTGTACTCGTTCATCCCATTGGTTCTGCCGAAATGGACTACTACACATTTATCCGCGTTGAAGTCCATCTGCCACTTCTCCGCCCATTCCTGCATCCTATCTATGTCCTGCTGCAACTTTTGACATCCTTCCAGACCATCCACAACACCGCCGACCTTCGTGTCATCAGCGAACTTGCTAACCCATCCCTCCACTTCCTCATCCAGGTCATTTATGAAAATGACAAACAACAAGGGTCCCAGAACAGATCCCTGGGGCACCCCACTGGTGACTGACCTCCATTCCGAAAAAGACCCATCCACAACCACTCTCTGCCTTCTGCAGGCAAGCCAGTTCTGGATCCACAAGGCCAAAGGCCCTTGGATCCCATGCCCTCTCACCTTCTCAAGAAGTCTTGCATGGGGGACCTTATCAAAAGCCTTGCTGAAGTCCATGTACACTACGTCCACGGCACTTCCTTCGTCAATGTGTTCAGTCACATTATCGAAGAACTCAACTAGGCTCGTAAGGCACGACCTGCCCTTGACAAATCCATGCTGACTATTCCTGATCATGTCAAACCTCTCCAAATGGTCGTAAATCTTGTCCCTCAGAAGCCTCTCCATCAGCTTACCAACCACTGAGGTCAGACTCACCGGGCGGTAATTTCCCGGGCTATCTCTGTTCCCTTTCTTGAAAATAGGGACTACATCCGCAATCCTCCAATCTTCCGGAACCTCTCCCGTCTCCATTGACGACGCAAAGATCATCGTCAAGGGCTCTGCAATCACTTCCCTGGCCTCCCACAGTATCCTGGGGTACATCCCATCTGGTCCCGGCGACTTATCTACCTTGATAGAATTCAAAAGTTCTAACACATCCTCCTCTTTAATGTCCACGTACTCAATCTTTTCCACCTGCTGCAAGTCCATAGCAAGATCTCCCAAATCAGCTTCCACTGTGAATACTGATGCAAAGTACTCATTTAGCACCTCCGCCATTTCTTCTGGTTCTACACAGACCTTTCCCCCTTCATCTTTTATAGGTCCTATCCTTTCCCTTCTCACCCTTTTACCTTTCACATACTTATAGAAGGCCTTGGGATTTTCTTTAATCTTACCCGCCAAGGTCTTCTCATGACCCCTTCTGGCTCTCCTAATTTCCCTTTTAACCTCCTTTCTACAGTCCTTATATTCTTCAAGATCCTTAACCTCTCCTAGTTCCCTGAACCTTTTGTATACCTTCCTTTTCCTCCTGACTAGGTTCAACACAGCCTTCGTGCACCACGGTTCCCGCGACCTACCAAAACCCCCTTGCCTTATCGGAACATTGTCATGCAGAGCGCTAGACAAACATTCCTTGAATATCCGCCACCTTCCTTCGGTACTCTTCCCTAAGAATGCCTCCTTCCAGTTTATTTGTCCAAGTAACTTCCTGACTTCTTCGTATCTCCCCTTACTCCAGACAAACACCTTCCTAGCCTGTCTGATCCTATCTCGTTCGAATGCAATTGTGAAGGAGATAGAATTATGATCTCCATTCCCAAGATGCTCTCCTACCGAGAGATCCATCACCTGCCCTGGTTCATTCGCCAGTACCAGGTCAAGTACTGCCTCACCCCTCGTAGGCTTGTCCACATACTGTGTCAGGAAACCTTCCTGAACACACCTAACAAACTCCTCTCCAGCCGAACCCCTTACTCTAGGGATATTCCAGTCGATGTTTGGGAAATTGAAGTCTCCCATCACGACCACTCTGTTTTTAATACATTTCTCCAGAATCTGGTTCCCTATCTGCACTTCAACTTCCCTGTCACTATTGGGCGGCCTATAGAATACACCCAGCAAAGTTTTCGACCCTATGCTGTCAATGAAACTATTCCACACCGGTGCCACAATTTGTGTGAATGTAACCTAAAGCTATGTTCTGTTTACAACAACTTATAAAAAATGAATTTTCCATAATGTCTCTTCACAGGAGCATTATAAAATAAAGAATGACATTATGCTACTATAAGGAACCATTAGATCAGATGATGAAAAGCTTGGCTAAAGACATATCTTAAAAAAAGATATAAGGAGGAAATTCCAGAGCTTAGGGCCGAGGCAAGTGAAGGCACAATAATCAATGATGGAACAATTAAAACTGAGGATGCATAAGAGATCAGAATTCAAGCGCAGATGTCTCAAAGGGTTTTGGGGCTGAAGGGGAGTACGGAGATCAGAAGGGGGTGAAGCCATGGACAGAGTTGAATCCAGGGATGGAAGTTTTAAACTCAAGATCTGGTTTGACCAGGAGCCAATGAAAGTCAACTTAGGGTTATACGGAATGAGACGATTACAAGTTAATACACAGGCAGCAGAATTTTGGATGACAGTCTAGTGACAGCGAGCAGCCTGGAGTGCAATGGAACTGTCAAGCCCAGAGGGGAATAAAGACATGAATAAGGCAGATAAGTAGAATTTCTTCCTGTCAGAGGATACACACAAATGTGTTAGGAACAGTAGGCCACTTGGCCCTTTTTTGCCATTCAATCAGATCCTAGCTAATCTGACTGTAACATCAAGCCAACATTCGTGCCTTCTCCTGATAACCTTCAACTCTCTTTGGAACTCTCTTCCTCAAAGGCATTGGAAGCAAAGTCTTTGAATATTTTTTTAAGGCAGAGTTCATAGGTTCTTGATAAACACGGGAGTGAAAGTTTATTAGGATAGGTGGGTCATTCCTACGTTTATATGAAATGAAGTTTTTCCCAGTTAGACTAGAAACCAATATTTCTCTTCGGTGTTCACACAGGGGGACATGGATATAGCTGAGGAGGACACTGAGTTGAAGGGGAGTAGAATTGACAGTGTTGCAGTTGATAAGGAGGATGTGCTAGATATTCTGGAGGGTCTGAAAATAGATAAGTCCCCTGATCCGGATGGGATTTACCCCAGGATTCTCTGGGAGGCAAGAGAAGTGATTGCTGAGCCTCTGGCTCTGATCTTCAGGTCGTCGTTGGCCTCTGGTATAGTACCGGAAGATTGGAGGTTAGCGAATGTTGTCCCATTGTTTAAGAAGGGGAACAGAGACTTCCCCGGGAATTATAGACCGGTGAGTCTCACTTCTGTTGTGGGCAAGGTTTTAGAAAAAATTATTCGGGATAGGATTTATAGTTATTTGGAGAGTAATGAATTGATTGGAGATAGTCAGCATGGTTTTGTGGCGGGTAGGTCGTGCCTTACTAACCTTATTGAGTTTTTTGAGAAAGTGACCAAAGAGGTGGATGGGGGTAAGGCAGTGGACGTGGTGTATATGGATTTTAGTAAGGCGTTTGATAAGGTTCACCATGGTAGGCTTCTGCAGAAAATGCAGATGTATGGGATTGGGGGTGATCTAGGGAATTGGATCAGGAATTGGCTAGCGGATAGGAGACAGGGGATGGTGGTTGATGGTAAATATTCATCATGGAGTTCGGTTACGAGTGGTGTGCCTCAGGGATCTGTTTTGGGGCCACTGCTGTTTGTAATTTTTATTAATGATCTGGATGAGGGTATAGTTGGGTGGATTAGTAAATTTGTTGATGACACCAAAGTCGGAGGTGTGGTAGATTGTGAGGAAGGGTGTCATAGTTTGCAGGGAGACTTAGACAGGTTGCAGAGCTGGGCCGAGAGGTGGCGGATGGAGTTTAATGCGGAGAAGTGTGAGGTAATTTACTTTGGTAGGAATAACAGATGTGTTGAGTATAGGGCTAACGGGAGGACTTTGAATAGTGTGGATGAGCAGAGGGATCTAGGTGTCTGTGTACATAGATCCCTGAAAGTTGGGAGTCAAGTAGATAAGGTTGTTAAGAAGGCATACGGTGTCTTGGCGTTTATTGGTAGGGGGATTGAATTTAGGAGTCACAGCGTCATGTTGCAACTGTACACAACTCTGGTGCGGCCGCACTTGGAGTACTATGTGCAGTTCTGGTCCCCACATTACAGGAAGGATGTGGAGGCTTTGGAGAGGGTGCAGAGGAGGTTTACCAGGATGTTGCCTGGTATGGAGGGGAGGTCCTATGAGGAGAGGCTGAGGGATTTGGGGTTGTTTTCGCTGGAAAGAAGGCGGCTAAGAGGGGATCTTATTGAAACATATAAGATGATTAGAGGTTTAGATAGGGTGGATAGTAATAGCCTTTTTCCTCTGATGGAGAAATCTAGCACGAGGGGGCATGGCTTTAAATTAAGGGGTGGTAGTTATAGGACGGATGTCAGGGGTAGGTTCTTTACCCAGAGGGTGGTGAGGGATTGGAATGCCCTGCCTGCTGCAGTTGTAAATGCGCCTAGTTTGGGGGCATTTAAGACTTCCGTGGATAGGTTTATGGACAAAAAGGGATTGGTTTAGGTCATTGTTTTGTAACTGGTCGGTGAAACATCGTGGGCCGAAGGGCCTGTTCTGCGCTGTAATGTTCTATGAGAACATGAAGGTCAAGAACTGTTGAACAGTTGAGGTAGGGAACTGTGAGAGCAATATGCATGAGTGTAGAGAAGTGAAAATAGGCAATAGAAGAGAATCTCGGAAGGGATAAAGAGAAAAATGGTTATAAAAAACAAAAACGATAACAGATTGATGGGCTCAAGACTGGAGTAGCATCTCAATGCATATGCCAATGGAACGCATAAAGAACTTGGGTTAATAGGTCTAGTTGCAAACAAAAACATAGTAAAAAGGAAATAGATGATGATCATAGGAAGGAGTCCAAAATTATACTTGGAAGTCCATTGGTGGAACAGATGAAATTAATGAATAGGTGAAGTCTGGAAGGTATTTGGGGGTAAGAAAATTTGGTATCTTTACTACGACTCCCACCAGCTTTTATAGGTGCACCACAGAAAGCATTCTTTCTATTTGCATCACAGCTTTGAATGGCTCTTGTTCTGCCCAAGACCGCAAGAAATTACAAAGATCATGAATGTAGCCCAGTCCATCACTCAAACCAGCCCCCCATCCACTGACTCTGTCTACACTTCCCACTGTTTCAGAAAAGCAGCCAGCATAATTAAGGACTCCTCACACTCCGGACATTCTCTCTTTCACTTTCTTCCATCAGAAAAAAATACAAGTCTGATGACACATACCAACCAACTCAAGAACAGCTTCTTCCCCGCTGCCATCAAACTTTTCAATGGATCTATCTTGCATTAAGTTGATCTTTCTCTATACCCTAGCTATGATTGTAACATACATTCTGCACTCACCTTCTCTATGAATGGTATGCTTTATCTGCAGAGCGCACAAGAAATAATACTTTTCACTGTATACCAACACGTGACAATAACAAATCAAATCACAGGAATTAACGATTGCTTAGCTAGGGTGGAATCAGCATGTTGCATCGCAGACCATTTATCTGAATTTGGCAACAGGTGAATTGAGTGAAGTCCAGAAGTTATTTGGGGGTAGAGTATTGAAGATGGATGTTAGGGAACTTTGGGAAATCAATAGTGATGTCTTAAGGAGTGTATATATTACAGAGGTGGTGGTGCTGGAAGTCTTAAAGCACACCAAGGTAGATAAACCCCTGGGACCTGATGAAATGTATCCCAGGATGTTGTGGGAAGCTAGGGAGGAAATAGCTGATCCTCTAACAAAATTAATTGAATCATTGATAGGCAGTTGAGATGCCTGAAGATTGGAGGATAGCAAATGTTGTGCCTTTGTTTAAGAAGAGCTGCAGAGAAAAGCCTGGGAACTACAGAACAGTGAGCCTCATGTCTGTAGTAGGTAAGTTGTTAGAAGCTATTCTGAGACACAGGATTACAGGCATTTAGCAAGGCAATGACTGATTAGGGACAGTCTGCATGGCTTTGTGAGTGGAAAATCATGTCTCATGAATTTCATTGAGTTTTCTGAGAGGGTAACCAAGAAGGTAGATGAAGGCAGTGCAGTTGATATTGTGTACATGGACTTTAGCAAGGCATTCAACAAGGTACCAGCTGGTAGGTAGTTGCACAAGGTAAAATTTCATGGGATCTAGGGTGAGGTAGCCAATTGGATACAGAATTGGCTTGACAACAGAAGACAGGGTGATTGCAAAGGACTGTTTTTCAAACTGGAGGACTGTGACCAGTAGTTTGCCACAGGGATCTGTACTGGGTCCACTATTATTTGTTATTCATATTAACGATCTGGATGAGAATTTATGGGGCACAGTTAGTAAGTTTGCAGATAACACTAAGATTGGTGGCATAGTGGGCAGTGAAGATGGTTATCTTGGATTGCAACAGGATCTTGATCAATTGGGCCAGTGGGCTAATGGAATGGCACTTGGAGTTTAATTTAGATAAATGCGAGGTGATGCATTTTGGTAGATCGAATCGGGGCAGGACTTACTCAGTTAACGGCAGACTGTTGGGGAGAGTTACAGAACAAAGAGATCAAGGAGGACAAGTTTATAGCTCCTTGAAAGTGGAGTCACAGGTGGCCAGGGTGATGAAGAAGGCATTCAGCATACTTGGTTTCATCAGTCAGAACACTGAATACAAAAGTTGGAATGTCTTCTTGAAGTTGTACAATACATTAGTAAGGCCACAACTTGGAATACAGTATACAGTTCTGGTCACCCTATTATAGAAAAGATATTATTAAACTAGAAAGAATGCAGAAAATATCTACCACAATGCCACTGGGACTTGATGGTTTGAGTTATAAGGAGAGGCTGAATAGACTGGGACCTTTTCCCTTGAGTGTAGAAGCTTTATGGCTGATCTGATAGAGGTCTCTAAAATAATGAGGGGCATAGATCAGCTAGATAGTCAATATCTTTTCCCAAAGGTAGGGGAGTTTAAAACTAGAGGGCGTAGGTTTAAGGTGAGAGTGGAGAGATACAAAAGGGTCCAGAGGGACAATTTTTTCCACACAGAGGGTGATGAGTGTCTGGAACAAGCTGCCAAAGGTAGTAGAGATGGTGTAATTTAGTCTTTTAAAAAGCATTTAGATAGTTCATGAGTAAAATGGGTATAGAGTGATGTCAGCCAAATGCGGGTAATTAGGATTAGCTTCGTAGTAAAAATTGGATAGCATGGACAGGTTAGGCCGGGGGTGGGGGTGGGGCTGCTCCCATGCTGTAAACCTCAAACTCTATGACTCTAATAGAGGTATTTTCATAAGGATGAACATCCACATGGTGTACAGATACAGTTGCTAGAGAAAGATGATTGTATGGCTGTAATGTATCATAAAATCCAAAGATTTCACAGGATTACTCTTCTGATAGTCTTGCCAGGAACATTCTAAAGATAAAAATTAAAGGAACCCCTGTGGCCAATTACAGGTTCAGCAGAAGACCCAAGTATTTTAATTATACTAGTGATTGGGTAAGGACAGTAGACTGACAAAAGGTATCTTAAATATCGCAAAAGACCAGCAAATCAGAAATGGATGTCAGGTCTTATGGTATAACCAATATAATCCAGAGCAGGAATATCTTACAAAGAATAAAGAAAAGTACAACACAGGAACAGGCCCTTCAGCCCTCCAGACCTGTGCTGACCATGATGCCCCAACTAACTGAAAAAAAAACCTTCTGCCCTTACTCGGTCCGTATCCCTCTATTCCCTCCCTATTCATGTACCCTTTCAGATGCCTCTAAAATGTTGCTCATGTGTCTGCTTCCACCACCTTCTCTGGCAGCACAATCAGATTAAACACCATCTCCCATTTCTGTGCCCAATTCTCCAATCTATATCTGTTGTAGAACATAGAACATTACAGCGCAGAACAGGCCCTTCGGCCCACGATGTTGCGCCAACCGGTTACAAAAACAATGACCCACTAACCTAAACCAATCCGTTTTCGTCCATAAACCTATCCACGGATCTCTTAAACGCCCCCAAACTAGGCGCATTTACAACTGCAGCAGGCAGGGCATTCTAATCTCTCACCACCCTCTGGGTAAAGAACCTACCCCTGACATCCGTCCTATAACTACCACCCCTTGTATCCTGACAATTCCCAGCACTCAGTAACTCCACCAATCTTCATGTCATCCACAAACTTACTAATCAGACCATCCACATTTCCCTCCAGATCACGTATACAATATAAATAACAGAGGTCCCAGCACTGATCCCTGTGGAACACCACTAGCTACAGATCCTCATTCTGAAAAACCCACTTCCACTGCTACTCTCTGTCTTCTATAATCAAAACAGTTTTGTATCCATCTTGGCAGCCCACCTCAAATCCCATGCAATTTCAGTTTTTGTACCAGTCTGCCACATGGGACCTTGTCAAACGTCTTACTAAAATCCATATAAAGTACATCTACAGCCCTTCCCTCATCAATTTTGTCACCTCTTTAAAAAAAAAACATACAAAACCATGCTGCCTGTCACTAACTAGTCCATTTTCCTCCAAATGTGCATATATCCTGTCCCTCAGTATTTTCTCTAAATGCTTCCCACTACAGACGTTAGGCTCACCAGCCTATAATTTCCTGGATTATCTCTGCTTTCTTTCTTAAACAAGGAAGAAACATTGACTATTTTCCAATCCTCTGGAACCTTGCTTGTGGTCAAAGAGGATGTGAAGATATTCATTAAGGCCCGAGCTATTTCTCCCCTTGCCTCCCACAGTAACTGGGATGGATCCTATCTGGCCCCAGGGACTTGTCTATCTTAATGCAATTTAGGATATGCAACACTTACTCCTTCGATATATTGACATTCTCCAGAGTGTTCACACACTTATCCCTGACCTCAACATACATCAGGTCTTCTTGATATTGAAGAGTCCAAGAATTTGAAGCCAAAGTTGAAAAATGTTGATCTAGATATTTCCAGATATCTTCCATTGCTCAGATTATAAAACAGAATCAGAATCTGACATTTTTTCCAAAGCAGTGCAGTGTAAAAACATGATTTTTAAGTCCAATGAAGTACATGAATTTGAGCTGAGAAACATACACAGCCAGAGCTCTCATGATAAAGTCAGGAGATGGGGTCTGAACATTCAAACAGAGGTCATTTAAACTAACAGTAACTCTTGTTTAGGCCAAAGTGCATCACAGTTAGAATGAGGGGAATTTAAACAGCAGATGATGATGCTGGGGAGCAGAAAAAACAACAAATGGTAGCAGATGGCCAAGGCTAGCTGTGCAGAGTGAGGCGCTCCCTAGAGAGCTGACAACACAGGAACCATGTTGCAATCAAAATCAATACATTTACATTAATGAAGTGCATTTCAATTACTTTTCACATACCCACATTCTTTCAGTTGGCTTTCACCTGCCACTTTTGCAGCCTTCTTCCTTATATATGTGGCACCATGTGAATTTTCTAAGGCATCAACATCTACTTTGAAAGACATAGTATCAGGTGAAGGCAAGTGCTTGCTAAGTCTGGATATAACGTGTTTAGGATTTAATAATTTCACTTCAAGTCCTTTAGTAATTTTTTTCAACCTCAGAAGTCAGCAGATAAACTTATCATAAACATATGCTCAAATTATAGAACAAAAGCTTCTGCATATGAAATTCTCTACTTTGTAACCCATCCCCTGCCAGTGTAGCCTTGCACTGGCTTAGCTTTCAGTCAATTGCTCAAAGATTCTGCCTCTTCCATTACTCCTTTAAGAATGCTTTCAACCCCCTTTTTTTCTTCAATCACTCCATCCATAATCTTGTTTGGATGGCACTCTGTTTCTCTTGCTTGTATTCGGCAAAGTGCTTGTTGCATAAAAAGGATACATCTTGGCCTTTTCTGAGTTCACCAATGAATATGCAGAGATGAGCTGTGCCAAAGTCCGCACATCCTCAGGATTTTGTCTAGAAAGACAAAGTTAGCAGTATTCAAATTATGAACCAAAAGCATGATTATCTTTTACCTTCATGTATGCAAATATCAAAGATTTAGATTTTATCATTAAAACGGATGTGGTAAAAAAGCAGCACAGGAAACTTTTCTGAATATGGCGTGTCTTTGAACTAATTGACAATGCTCCAATTCTCAGTACATTTATAACTGAAACATCTGAACGTAATCAGGAAGCCTTTAGAAACTGCACAATAATGCCTTGGTTGACTCACCTGCTTGACATTTCTACTGCATAACACGTTAGCATCACTGAACTGAAACAGCAACCTTCTGTGTCCCACTTAATAACAGAATCTGTATCATACTTTGCCACTGTGTACCAAATTAATATAGTGAAATATAATTCTTCTCTCAAATTATTTGTGGTTGAAGAGTGATGGTATAAACGTGGATTTTCTTTCCAGCTTCCCAAAGGAAGTAGCCGGTGTGAGACTGTTTTGTAGCGGAGAAAAATGTAATCCCACAAAATTGGTTTCATATTTAGCAATTCCATAAATCATCTGCACAAGTAGCAATCAAGCTTCCAAACATGAATTATAAGTGGGAGCGGAGTGAGGAGGAATTTCTTCACTCAAAGGGTGGTGAATCTCTGGAATTCTCTGCCTGTTGAAGTGGTGGAGGCTACCTCGCTAAATATTTTTAAGACGCGGGTTGATGGGTTTTTGATAAGCGAGGGGATTAAGGGTTATGAGGAGAGGGCTAAAATGTGGAACTGAGCCACGACAGATCAGCCATGATCTTATTGAATGGTGGGGCAGGCTCGAGGGGCTAGATGGCCTACTCCTGCTCCTATTTCTTATGTTCTTATGTTCTTTATGTTCTTATGAATGGGTAGAGTAGAAATAAAAACAGGGTACTATTATAGCTTTTGGGCATCAGGTGTTGGCAACACTTCTGCCATTTGTTTAATCATTCCTGCCACCCACTCACATATCTCAAACCTTTTCTTTTGTTCTTTCTTCCCCCTTCCCTAGCTCCAAACCTAAAGCCTTAAGCAAAGCCCAGCCAGAAAACTGAGCGCAGGTCTGGAGTTTGGCAATTGCGGAAGTTCAGTGAAGAGGGTGAAAGAGTGTTTCTCTTCACTTTTTCTATCTTTCTCACTCATTAGGATTGGTTCTTACTACTTTGGGGAAAGGCACCAGGTAGCTTGGTGAGTATCTGGTAAATAAATTCTATTCTATTCCTCAAGTTCAAAACAGTACATATCTTCATGGAAAAGTTAATAAAATATATAAGCATCATGCATAAGTAAATAATTTAAGTAACTGTTTCAAACACATTAATAATGGCAATGTTGCAAGGTTACAACATGTGGCAGCTCTGAGAGAAGTGTGTGCACTAAATGTTTGCAGCTTAAGGAACATAAGCTTTTTAACCATGAGGCAGTCACACCTCTTAGAATAGAATTTTCTGATTTGACAGTGGTCAGGGTCAGGAGATTGTGACTGTGAGCGAGGCAGGTAGAGAGATCCAGAGAGCAGAAGTGTTAGCCTCTGTAATCATCTATTAGATTTGAGGTTTTGTCAACTTGTTTGGATGAGGGAAGGACTGCAGAGTGGATGAACAAACAGACCATGGCACTGTGGTACAGAAAGCCATCCAAGTGGGGTGAACAAAACAGTAGGCACCATGCATCTGGACCTGGAGGTTTATCCACTTTTAAGGTTGCCAACATCTCCAATTCTTGGCTTTCCCTATGTTAATTTGCTAAAGAACCTCACAGTCTCTCTCCCTAAAATTCCATACCATTGTCCTCATTTTTTTTGGGTGAAGCCGAATGTGAAATATTTATTCAACACTCTACCAACGTTGTGACTCTACCCAGATTGCCCCCTTGGTCCCTAATGGGCCCTACTCTTTCCCAAGTTATCTTCTTCCAATTGATATACCAATAGAATATCTTGTGATTTTCCCTACTTTCACTAGCCAAAGCTCTCTCATAGCTCCTCTTTGCATTCCAAATTGCTTTTTTAAGCTCCACCCTGCACTTCTATACTTCACTAATGCGTCCACTGATTTGCTCCCCTTATACTTTTTAAAAGCCTTTCATTTCCTTCTTATTGTATCCTGAATATCTCTGGTCATCCATGGTTTTCTGGGCTTGTTATTCCTGCCTATTACCTTAGAGGGCTTGTACCCTCCCCGTTTCGTTTTTGAATGTGGAATTCAAAGCACAAACAGATCAGCTACTATCTTACTGAATGGCAGAGCGGGCTTGAGTGGCTGAATGACCTGTTGTTAACACACTGTCTATTCTTCAAGTATATAATTCTTTCAATTTCTTTCCAACCAAGCTTTCTGCTGCCCTGTGTTTTTCACCAGCATAACATGAAGAATAGTGAGCTGACGACCTTTTTAAAACATCATGGCTAGCTAAACATGAAAAATATTCAGTGGTGAGAGAAGCAAGTGTTAATGTTTTGAGTCTGTTGAGTCTTCTCTCAGAACCCATGTGGGGAAACACTGACTATTTCTCTCTCTCCATAGATGTTGCTAGGCCTGCCACCATTTTCCATTTTTGTTTTACCACTATATTCCATTTTTATTTCAGATTTTCAGCATCTGCATTATTTTGCTTTTATGAAAAGGAGTCACCTGCTCCAATCTTAATGCTTCTGTCAGCATTCCTTCTTGTCCTTAAAATGGCAGAACAGAATGCAGCGGCATGATATTGTCCAAGGAGGAACGGGGTAATTCAGAAGTATGGCTGTATTCAGCATTTAACAATCTTCCAAAAACATATTCTTTTGTTTCACTTGAAGCTTTGCCTTAGTGTATAATTTGCTGAAGGCACAGTTTAGCTATATTTTCACAAGGTAGTTCAAAAGAAACACTCCCAACATAGTGCTAAGTGACTTTGCTAGCTATTTGCAAATTAACGTACCAGATCAAATTCACATTTGAATAACTTATTTGATTGCAATTTAAATTGCTAAAATATATGAACAGAAATAAACCGTACCTCCACAGCTGCTCCAAATCACTGATTGCTTCCTTCTGTCGCCCATATTTCAACTTAAAATTGGCTGCTTCTCTTACTAGTGACAAATGAGATGGAGTATTTGGCTATATTAAAAAAAACATAATTCACAGTGTCATTTATTTTATTTAATGTATTGTCACATTAGTATACAGTGAAAAGTATTGTTTCTTGCACACCATCCAGACCAAACATACCACTCATAAATCCCTCTCCTTCTCTAAAAGGACAGCAGCATATACCTTTGATTCTTTGAATGTTGGGAAAATAAGAGGCAGTCTGGTACCAATTGTAGGGAGATCTAACATAACCTGGGACCCTTGTTGTTTATCATTTTCATAAATGACCTGGATAAGGAAGTGGAGGGATGGGTAAGTAAGTTCGCTGATGATACTAAGGTCGGTGGTGTTGTGGATGGTCTGGAAGGATGACAAAAGTTGCAGCAGGACATAGATAGGATGCAGGACTGGGCGGAGAAGTGGCAGATGGACTTCAACGCGGATAAATGCGTAGTCGTCCATTTTGGCAGAACCAACGGGATGAACGAGTACACTATCAAGGGCAGAAGTCTGAGTAGTGTTGAAGAGCAGTAGGATCTAGGGGTCCGGGTCCACAGGACTCTTAAATCGGCCTCGCAGGTGGAGGAGGTGGTCAAGAAGGCGTATGGTGTACTGGCCTTCATTAATCGAGGGATTGAGTTTAGGAGTCGGGAGGTAATGCTGCAACTTTATAAGACCCTTGTCAGGCCTCATTTAGAGTATTGTGCGCAGTTCTGGTCGCCTCACTATAGGAAAGATGTAGAAGCTATTGAGAGGGTACAGAGGAGATTTACAAGGATGTTGCCTGGACTGGGAGGCATGCCTTATAAGTTAGGTTGAGGGAGCTGGGACTCTTTTCCCTGGAGAGACGAAGGTTGAGAGGCGACCTGATAGAAGTTTATAAAATGTTGAGAGGAATAGATAGGGTGGACTCTCAGAGGCTATTTCCCCGGATTGAAATGGTTGCTACGAGAGGACACAGATTTAAGGTACAGGCAGGGAAGTTCAGAAGTGATGTTAGGGGTAAGTTTTTCACTCAGAGGGTGGTGAGTGAATGGAATCGGCTGCCGACAGTGGTGGTGGAGGCGAACTCGCTGGGGTCTTTTAAAAGACTTCTGGATGAGTATATGGGGTTTAATGAGATTGAGGGTTATAGATAGGTCTGTAGGTTGGTAGGTGTTGATGTGATCGGCGCAACTCGTGGGCCGAAGGGCCTGTTTGTGCTGTAGTGTTCTATGTTCTAACCTCACTCAACATTCACTAATCCTTCATCTACCTATGACCCAAGAGCAGCATCAACCCAAACCTACCTGATCACAATATTCAAGTCCCTTCTACACTCTGTCCAACACTAAATGACCCAGAATCCTGGGCCAAATATTTTCCTTCACTCCTCCCAGTGTCAATAACTTGGATGTGAATGCATTCTTCTCACAATCACCATGCAGTAAGGATGCAGAATGACTGCATTAACTCTGTATGGGAATGTACACATGTAAAACTGTACAATGAAACAATAATAAGATATTAATGACTGTATTAATCTGAATGTAAAACCATCTGGCTCAGAGTTAAGATGGTATCACCTGGACAATACTGTCAAGAAACTTATCAAGCGTCATCACAAAATTCAAATAAATTATATGTACTGGATGGTGTGGTTGTCATTTTCTTGCTCAATTATTTCAAGGGTTCGAACAGAATGGTGAAAGCTGACTTCTTGTTTCTAAGTTCATGCTGGAAATTCCCTAAGAGAGGCCAACAGCTGAGAAGAGTAAGATGATTACTGTTAAAAAAACATGGCCTGTGGCATCCAGAGTGCACAATTAGGGTTATTACAATGGTGGATTAATACCTTGGGAATTGTTGCTGTCTGACTAACCTGATGCAGAGACAAGTTTCAGTTTAATTTTCTTGGGAAGTATGGGGGCGATGGGGGGGTGTGATGGGAGAAGAGTTCTTTTTCCCATTCCCCCCTGCCACAGGAACCATAAGTGGCAGGGGGTGGACCATGCAAAGGTCCACTGACTTTGGGCAGGATTCACTGGTTTTGGGGCAAACGTGGCTAGAGAATCCCACCCTACATCTATCAAAATATTAAATAAATTTTAACGTTCACAAAAGTGCACATGGAGACAACAAAAATAAGATCTACAAAATCTTTCAATGTAATGAACAGCACTTCAACTAAACAGTTCTCCAGCTACATTTAATATTAGGATTCTAATCTTACAGGAAATGAAGCAGAAATAACTATACAAGCAAATCAGTATTAAAGGTTTCTATACCTAATGCAGAAGTACAACACTGATACCTATTGCTAGTTCAAAATTACATAATTGACTTAATTTTTAATGATTAGCTTATTTTCAAGATAGCTTTGCTCCTTTATTCACGCACACTCTGGCTTTAAAACTACATCATGGTACGTACTTGGGAAAGCCAGACAGATTCCAAGTCTTTTTGTATCTGACCTTCCCCTATGTATTATCAGTCATATTTTGGAGGCATTGGATTATATATTTAGCTTCAATTAATTATCCTTCTGGTTGTGTGCACGCTGATTTCTTGTACTTGATACTTTGGTGTTCAGCAAGATGTTTACCTGGTGTTCTTGGTACCACTGGATAGCTTGGCAGAAGATCTCTATTGCACTATCAATATCTTCCTCGTGGCTATACATCGTAACTAATGCAGAGACCTGTTAATACACAATACAGTTTTTCCATTGGACAGGGTTTAAAGTGCAATTTTAGAACATTGTTCATTTTGTCTAAATACTAACTTCAGATTTGTCCTTCCAAAGTGCAATACCTCACACTTCTCTGCATTAAATTCCATCTGCCATTTTTCAGCCCATTTTCCTAGTTGGTCCAAATCCCTCTGCAAGCTTTGAAAACCTTCCTCACTGTCCACAACACCTCCAATCTTTGTATCATCAGCAAATTTGCTGATCCAATTTAGCACATTATCATCCAGATCATTGATATAGATGACAAACAACAATGGACCCAGCACTGATCCCTGTGGCACACCACTAGTCACAGATCTCCACTACCACTCGCTGGCTTCTTCCAATGAGTAAAAAGTCTGACAACACCAGGTTTTAGTCCAACCTATTTATTTGATAATATTCTCACAAGCTTTCGAGGGGACTGCCTCTTCGTCAGGTGAATGGAGAGTTCTGGCCTCAGACAGAGCATATAAAGCAGAGACAGTTTACAGATTACTGATTAGAATGCGAATCCTTACACCTAACCTGCTGTTCAAGTCTTAAAGTGGCTGATAATGTGAGTGGAAGGAGCACTGATCACAGGTTAAAGAGATGTGTATCGTCTCCAGACAGTACAGTAAGTGAGGTTTTGCAAACCCAGGCAAGTCACGGGGGTTACAGATAGTGCGACATGAACCCAAGATCCCTGTTGAGACCGTCCTCATGTGTGCGGAACTTGGCTATCAGTCTCTGTTCAGCGACTCTGCGCTGTCGTGTGTCATGAAGGCCGCCTTGGAGAACGCTTACCCGAAGGTCAGAGGCTGAATGCCCGTGACCACTGAAGTGTTCGCCAACAGGAAGGGAACAGTCTTGCCTGGTGACTGTCGAGCGATGTTCATTCATCCGTTGTCGTAGCGTCTGCATGGTCTCCCCAATGTACCATGCTTCGGGACATCCTTTCTTGTAACGTATCAGGTAGACAATGTTGGCCGAGTTGCAAGAGTATTTACCATGTACCTGGTGGATGGTGTTCTCACGTGTGATGATGGTATCCATGTCGATGATCCGGCATGTCTTGCAGAGGTTGCTGTGACAGGGTTGTGTGGTATTGTGGTCACTGTTCTCCTGAAGGCTGGGTAGTTTGCTGCGAACAATGGTCTGTTTGAGGTTGTGTGGTTGTCTGAAAGCAAGAAGTGGGGGTGTGGGGATAGCCCTGGCGAGATGTTCCGTCTTCATCAATGATATGTTGAAGACTCCGGAGAAGATGTCGTAGCTTCTCCGCTCCGGGGAAGTACTGGACGACGAAGGGTACTTCCAATGAGCCAATGCCTAATCCAATTTACTACCTCCCCATGTATACCTGGCGACTAAACCTTGCTAACTAACTTCCCATGAGGGATCTTGTCAAAGGCCTTACTGAAGTCCACGTAGATAACATCCACTGCCTTCCCTTCATCCACTTTCCTGGTAATCTCCTTGAAAAAACTCTAATAGATTGGTTAAACATGACCTACTATGCACAAAGCCATGTTGACTCTCCTAATAAGTCCCTGTCCATCCATTAAAAATAATTTTTGCTAAATCTTTATGGGAAAATCTGAAAATCGATACATAACACTGACTATGTACTCTCCCAGTCTGTGTAGAGTTTGCACATTCTTCCCGCTTCTGCATGGGTTTCCTCCTGGTGCTCCAGTTCCGTTCACAGTCCAAAGATGTTAGGTGGATTGGCCGTGCTAAGTTGCCCCTTAGTGTCGGGGGACCAGCTAGGGTAAGTACACATTTTGTTACAGGGGTAGGGCCTGGGTGGGATTGTGGTTTGTGCAGACTCAATGGCCCAAATGGCTTTCTTCTGCACTGGAGGATTTTATGAACTCAGAGCCTCTGATCTGCTTATACAGTTGCTATAGCTAGTCCAGTTCAGTTTCTGGTCAATGGTAAACCCTCCCCCCAAAACCAAGATGTTGAAGCAGGGGCTTCAGTAATGATAAAAGAAACAGATTAAACAGAAGCAGCAGCAGGCCATTTGATCATAGAACATAGAACATTACAGCACAAACAGGCCCTTCGGCCCTCGAGTTGCGCCGATTGCATCAACCCCACCAATCTATAGACCTATCTATAACCCCCAATCCCATTAAACCCCATATACTCATCCAGGAGTCTTTTAAAAGACCCCAGCGAGTTCGCCTCCACCACCGACGACGGCAGCCGATTCCAATCACTCACTACCCTCTGAGTGAAAAACTTACCCCAACATCACCTCTGTACTTCCCTCCCCGCACCTTAAATCTGTGTCCTCTCGTAGCGACCATTTCAACCCGGGGAAATAGCCTCTGAGAGTCCACCCTATCTATTCCTCTCAACATTTTATAAACTTCTATCAGGTCGCCTCTCAACCTTCGCCTCTCCAGGGAAAAGAGTCCCAGCTCCCTCAACCTATCTTCATAAGGCATGCCTCCCAGTCCAGGCAACATCCTTGTAAATCTCCTCTGCACCCTTTCAATAGCTTCTACGTCTTTCCTATAGTGAGGCGACCAGAACTGCGCACAGTACTCCAAATGAGGCCTGACGAGGGTCCTGTAAAGTTGCAGCATTACCTCCCGACTCCTAAACTCAATCCCTCGATTAATGAAGGCCAGTACACCATACGCCTTCTTGACCACCTCCTCCACTGCGAGGCCTTTGTGCCTACTCCACCATTTTTTTGATCATGGTTAATCATCAAATTTAATATCCTGGGCAGCACAAAAGCACATGGGTAATACTGTTGCCTCAGCGCTAGGGGCCAGATTCCCAGCTTGGGTGACTGTCTGTGTGGAGTCTGTATGCGTTCTCTCTGCGTCTGTATGGGTTTCCTCCAGGTGCTCTAGTTTCCTCCCACAGTCTGCAAGATGTGCTGGTTAGGGTGCATTGGTCTTGCTAAATTCTCCCTCAGTGTACCTGAACAGGTGCTGGACTGTGGTGACTGGGGGATTTTCACAATAATTTCATTGCAGTGTTAATGTAAGCCTACTGGTGACACGAATAAACTTGAAACTGATTCCCCCTTTCCCCGATATCCTTTTAGTCCCAAGGACTATATCAAATTTCTTCTTGAAATCAATGTTTTGGCCTCAACTACTATCTGTGGTAGTGAATTCCATACATTCACCACTCTCTGGGTGAAGAAATTTCTCCACACCTCAGTTCCAAGAGATTTATGCCTTATGCTCAAAGCATGACACTAGTCCTGGATACCCTCACCATCGGGAATCTACGCTGTTTAACCCTGTTAGAACTTTCTAAGTTTCTATGAGATCCCCTCTCACTCTTCTAAACTCCAGTGAATATAATCCTAACTGACTTAGTCTCTCCTCATATAAAAGACCGGTCATCTCAGGAATCAGTCTGGTAAATCTTCATTGTACTCCCTTTTTAGCAAAAGCATCCTTCCTCAGATAAGGGCACCAAAACTGCACAGAATACTCCATTTGTGGCCTCATCAATACCCTCTACAATTGCAGCAAAAACACCATATTCCTATACTCAAATCTCCTTGCTATGAAAGCCAACATGCCATTTACCTTCTTTACTGCCTGCTGTACCTGTGTGCTTTCTTTTAGAACATTACAGCGCAGAACAGGCCCTTCGGCCCACTGATGCACAAGGACACCCTGGGCTCACTGAATATCCACCTCTTTCAATTTACACCCATTCAAATAATAATCTGCCTTCCTATTATTGCTACCAAAGTGGGCAACTTCACAGTTATCTTTATTATACTGCATCTGCCAAGCATATGTCCACTCAGCCTGTCCAAATCACACTGAAGCATCTCTGCATCCTCCTCAGAGTTCACCCTCCACCCAACTTTGTATCATCTGCAAATTTGGAGCAAATACATTCAGTTCCTTTTCCCAAATCATTAATATATAAAGTGAACAGTTGCAGTTCTAGCACCGGTCCCTGCGAAACCCCACTTGTCACTGACTAATCAACTTTCTATCCACCTCAGACACTACCTGCAATTTTATGTGCTTTATCTTTACATAATAGTCTGCTATGTGAGACCTTGTCAAAAACCTTCTGAAAGTCTAATTAAACAATATCCACTAATTCTATTAGTCAACTCTACTAGTTACATTCTCAAAGGAACCAAATAGATTCATCAAGCACGATTTCCCTTTTGTAAATCCATGCAGACTTTGTCTGATTATTCCGCTGTCTTCCAATACTGAGCTACAAAATCCTTGATAATGGACTCTAGCAACTTCCTCAGTACCAATGTTAGGCTCACTAGTCTATAGTTTCCTGTTTTCTCTCTACCTCCCTTTTTGAATAGTGGGCTTACATTAGCTACCCTTCAATCTGTAGGAACCAATCCAAAATTCAGAGTTTTGGAAAATGACCAATGAGTCTACTATTTTCAGGGCCATTTCCTTAAGCACTCTGGGATGAAGATTATCAGGCTCTGGAGAGTTATTCATCTTCAATCCCATCAATTTCCCCAAAACTAATTTTCTACTAATGCCATTGAATGTCAAGGGGTGATGGTTAGATCCTCTCTTGATGGAGATGGTCATTACCTGGTACTTGTGTGGCACAAATGTTACTTGCCACTAATCAGCTCAAGCCTGAATGTTGTCCAGATCTTGCTGCATTTGGACATGAACTGCTTCAGTGTCTAAGGAGTTGTAAATAGTGCTGAACATTGTGCAATCATCTGCAAACATCCCCTCCTTATGATGGAAGGAAGGAAGGCTATTGATGTTGCAGCTCAAGATGGTTGGATTTTGGAAATTATCCTGACAAATCTCTGCAGCAATATGCTTTTGTTTTTAATTATTCATTCATGTTACATGGGCATCGTTGGCTGATCTACATTCATTGCCCATCCCTAGTTGCCCTTGTAGGGCAGTTGAGAGCCAACCACGTTGCTGTGGATCTGGAGTCACGTGTAAGCTAGACCAGGTAAGGATGGCAGATTTCCTCCCCTAAAGGACATTAATGAACCAAATGGGTTTTTCTTGACAATCAACAATGGTTTCATAGTCATCATAGATTCTTAATTCCAGATTTGTTTTCACTGAATTCAAATTCCACCATCTGCCGTAGCAGGATTCAAAACCAGATCCCCAGAACATTAGCTAAGTTTCTGGATTAATAGACTAGTGATAGATACCACAAGGCCATCACCTCCTGATAATACGGACTTAAGATGATTGTTTTCCAACAACTACAACCATCTTCCTTTGTGTTAGGCATGATTCCAAACAGTGGAGAGTTTTCCCCTGGATCTCACTGACTTCAGTTTTGCTTGGGCTCTTTGATGTCACACATGGGTCAAATATTGTCCTGATGTCAAAGACAATCATTGATTCCCATGGGAACCCATGATTCACTTAAGGTCTTTTAGTAGCATAACCACAACTTTAAGTGAGGACTTACTGTAGTGGTGTTATTGAGCCACTCTTAGCATTGGAAATTGAAGACCCTATCAAGGTGCATTCTGTGTTTTTGTCACCCTCACTATTCTTCAAAGTGGCGTTCAACATGGAGGAGTGCTGAGTCACATCAGTTGAGTGGGCGTGATAGGTGATAACCAGCAGAAAGCTTCATTGACCACATGTGATCTGGTGCCCTGAGCCATCATGGGATCCAGAATCAATGTTGAGGACTCTGGGGCAACTCCATCTCGACTGTGTCCAACTGTGCTGCCGCCACCTCTGGTGGCTCTGTCGTTCCAGTTGGATAGGATGTAGACAGGGATGGTAATGTCGGGGACATTGCCTGTAAGGTATGATTCAGTCAGTATGACTGTGTCAGGCTGTTGCTTTAATGGTCTGTGGGACAGTTCTCCCAATTTTGACACAAGCCTCCTGATGTTAGAACCCAGCATAGAACCCTAGAACCCTACAGTGCAGAAACAGGCCCTTCGGCCCATCGAGTCTGCACCGAACACAATCCCACCCAGACCCTATCCCCATATCCCTACACATTTACCTGCTAATCCCTCTAACCTACACATCCCAGGACACTAAGGGGCAATTTTAGCATAGCCAATGAACCTAACCCGCACATCTTTGGACTGTGGGAGGAAACCGGAGCACCCGGAGAAAACCCACGCAGACACGAGGAGAATGTGCAAACTCCACACAGGCAGTGACCCGAGCCGGGAATCGAACCCAGGACCCTGGAGCTGTGAAGCAGCAGTGCTAACCACTGTGCTACCGTGCCGCCGTGCCGTTAGTAAGAGGAACCTTGCAGGGTTGACAATGCTAGGTGTGCACTATCATTGCAGGTGCCTAAGTCGATGCCAGATGTTTTGTCCAGTTGCATTCATTTTTTGATTTTATAGTTTTATGATACAACAGTGTGGTTTGCTAAGCGGGCATTTAAAAGTCAACTACATTGCTGTGTGTTTTGAGTTGCATATAGGGCAGAGCAGGTAGGGCGAAAGATTTCCTTTCCTAAAAGACATTAGTAACCAACAATGTCAGCCATATTTCAGCTGTACAAAATTCTGGTTGAACCACACATGGGAAAATGTGAATAGTTCTAAGGTGCCACACCTTAGGAAGAATATACTGGCCCATGAGGGAGCACAGGGTAAATTTACTAGTACAATTCCTGGATTACAAAGTTTAAATTTCAAAGAGAGATTACAAAAACTAGAGATGCATTCCTTTGAATTTAGAAGTTAAAGGAGTGATTTTATCAAAATTTTCAAAATATAAAAGGGAATCACAGAGGATAGAGACAAACTATTTCCACTGGTTAGGGTTAGTGGAGCACAGTCAAAAATTAGAGGCAGTAATGAAATAAAGAAACACTTTTTCATGCAAGAATGGGAGAAGCTTGGAATATTCTCCCATAAGTTGCAATTGGTGCATGAAAAACTTTCATTTTAAATCTGAGTTGATAAATTTTTGTTAACCTAAGATACTAAGGGATATGGGAAAAGACATATATATGGAGTTAGGTCAATTATCAGCCACAGTCTCCTTAAATAATAAAACAGACTCAAATAATTAAATGGCCTACTCCTGTTACTATGGATCACTGAATACAGCAGCTAAACACCTTAAAAGAAAAACATCACTCAGATAATCATACCAGTATTAAAGAGTTCATAACTCACCATCCCTAGTTTATTCAACTTTTCACCAATCGATCTTAAGATGTCACATGCTTTTGTAACATGACCTTTCAGGAACCAACAGAAATACAAAGAAGAATTTTTTAAAAGTTCAACATTATAGGTCAAACTGCTAGAATTATTTCTTACCAGATATTTAACAAAAATTAAAGAAATTAGTTTTTGTAAGCATGGTGGCACAGAACAGTGCTGCCTCACAGCACCAGGAACCCAAGTTTGATTCCCAGCTTGGGTCACTGTGTGAAGTTTGCATGTTCTTTTCGTGTCTGTGCAGATTTCCTCTGGGTGCTCCGGTTTCCTCCCACAGTCCAAAAGACGTGCTGGTTAGGTGCATTAGCCATGCTAAATTCACCCTCGGTGTTTCCAAACAGGAGCCAGAGTATGGTGACTAGGTGATTTTCACACCAACTTCACTGCAGTGTTAATGTAAACCTACTTACAACACTAATAACCTTTAAAACTTTAAACTTTATGCCATGGTATCGATATCTACAGACAGAGATGCTCACCTTGGACCAGATACAATTGTGCTATTGTCATCTTGATTTCAACTGCACTTTCTGGGTGTTGCTCCAAGAATTCCTTAAAGTTAAAATATGGTTAATGCTTTAAAATTAATAATTGTGACACTTCAAAAAAAGTTTACTTCACAGGCAAGTTTTGAGGTTTAGAAACAATATACTGCCCATATGTAAGCTTGGCAACCATTTCAAACAGGAACAGGTCCCTGCCTTTAGATCACACAGTCGGACAGGTCTCAGTTCACACACAGACCATTAGATGACCATAAAGTGTAGACCATTCAGTCCATCAAGTCACGCAGTGACAGATCCCTGTACCCAGCTCTCACACAGTGCAGATCACAAAACACAGTTCATGACAGATTGACCCAGGCAGAGGATGCAACAAAGTCACATCTTTCCCTGAAGACCCTGTAAAGTTTTCTCACTAATATCAGCTTGTGCCAATTAGCTGTCCCCCAAACCAGTCAGGTGCGACGATACTGTACCTTTAAGAAATGTATATTAATTATGTTTCTTTGCAGATTTTTTCAAGTAGGACCTAGAATTTTATTTTGGCACGGTAATGTCTGTGACCAGTGTCCTCCAATTATTACTGAAGCATTACAATGGATATCATATTTATTTTTAATCAGGATTAATGTCGTGTCCTGGGGTTTTATGATCCTTTGGAGTTGCTGGGTGGAGTGTGATCAACAAATACTCCGTACAAGGGACAGTTTTTCCCCCCACAGAAAATTCCCAGTTTTTAGTTTTGGTTTTGTTGCTGTTAGAAACTCGTGGAAAAAAGCAGTGTGTTTTTGAATCTCTCTCTCCAGAGGCATGCTGGAAATTCCAGGACTGGGAAGCCTCAGTTTTAAAACAACATTTAAACAACAGTCACAGCAGGTGTTAAGAACCTGCAAAATCCAGCATCACATGAACAGACTTGTTTTTTTGTGCCAGGTCTAGAAAGAGCTGCATGCTTGTGGTTGTTGTTTGACTTAGAATGTCACAGTTAGCTAGCTGTTAAGGTTCATATTATATTATATTTGATTTTATCTCCATAATCCCACATATTTACACTCCTAATCCTCCTGGCATTAAGGGGCAATTTATTATGATCAATCTAACCTGCACATCTTTGGATGTGGGAGGAAAGTGGAGCACCCAGAAACTGGAACACCAAGCAAACATGGGGAGAATGTGCAGACTCCACACAGTCACCCCAGGCTGGAATTGAACCCGGGTCCTTGGCGCTGTGAGGCAGCAGTGCTCACCACTATGCCATCCATTAATTAATTGGTAAAAGTTATGCTTTTTTAGAAGTTATATTTTAACTGTATTCTTGAATAAACTTTGTCTGACAAAACCTTCCTAGTGGGTCACCAGATTCATACCTGAAGTGAAACATCCTACGCTCACCCTTGCCAAATTCAAAGGAAAAAATTAGGGTCTAGGCTATCTTTATAAAACACCTTGGGAGTTTCAACTCTATGCCTCAACATACGTTACAGCCTGATAAAGTTACACTCATGGAATCAGACCTTATAGCCAATGTCCAATCTCATTTTTTTTTACTTTTTCCTCTGGGTTGCTAAAAGGGGCAAGTATGGGTGTGAGACCTGTATGTTGTTGCCAATGCAACATGTGGGAGGTCTTGGAAGCTCCTGGTCTACTAGACATACACACCTGTGCTCGGTGTGTGGAGCTGCAGTCCCTACGGAACCAGGTTAAGGAGCTGCAAATGCAGCTCGAGGACCTTCGGCTCATTCGCAAGAGTGAGGAGGTTATAGATAGGAGCTATCAGCAAGTAGTCACACCAGGGCAACGGGAAGAAGGCACTTGGGTAACTATTAGGAAGGGGAAACCACGGGTGATGGAGAGCACACCGGTGGATGTCCCCCTTCAAAATAAGTACTCCGGCTTGAGTACTACTGGGGGCGACAGCTCATCTGAGGGAGGAAGCGGTGGCCAGATCTCTGGAGCTGAGCCACTAAGTAAAAAAATCAAAAAAGAGAGCAGAAAGGTAGTGCTAATAGGGGACTCCACAGTGAGGGGGGCGGACAGGCGTTTTTGTGGACATAGACGGGAGTCGCGGATGGTGGTTTGTCTCCCTGGGGCTGGGATTCGGGATGTCTCTGGGCGTGTCCCAGACATCCTGAAGGGGGAGGGTGAGGAACCAGAGGTTGTAGTACATATAGGTACTACTGACGTAGGCAAGAAGAGGGAGGCAGTCGTGAAAAGGGACTATAGGGAACTGGGTAGGCAGCTGAGGAAGAGAAAAGCGAAGGTAGTAATCTCAGGATTGCTGCCTGTGCCACGGGAGAATGAGGGAAGAAATGGAATGAGGTGGAGGCTGAATGCGTGGCTGAGGGACTGGTGTAGAGGGCAGGGATTTCGGTTCCTAGATCACTGGAACCTCTTTAGGGGCAGGTGTGACTTGTACAGCAAAGACGGGTGGCACTTAAATCCCAGGGGGACTAATATCTTGGCTGGAAGACTGGCTAAGGCTACCGGGGGGACTTTAAACTAGAAAGGATGGGGGAGGGAATTGTGATGGGGAGACTGGGACAGAGGAGGTTAGCTCCCAGGTAGGAGAGGACTGCAGGCAGTATGAGAAGGAGGTTAGACAGGCGGTGGAGAAGGGAAATGCCCAGACTGAGGGGCTGAAGTGTATATATTTCAATGCAAGGAGTGTAGTGAATAAGGTAGATGAGCTTAGGGCGTGGTTGCTGCTTGGGAATGTGATGTGGTGGCCATTACGGAGACTTGGATGTCTCAGGAACAGGACTGGGTACTTCAGGTGCCAGGTTTCAGATGCTTCAGGAAGGACAGGGAGGGTGGCAGAAGAGGTGGTGGAGTGGCACTGTTGATCAGGGACAGTGTCATGGCTGCAGAGAAAGAGGATGCCGTGGAGGGACTGTCTACTGAGTCTCTGTGGGTACGAACAGCAAAGGGTCGAAAACTTTGCTGGGTGTATTCTATAGGCCGCCCAATAGTGACAGGGAAGTTGAAGTGCAGATAGGGAACTAGATTCTGGAGAGATGTATTAATAACAGAGTTGTCGTGATGGGAGACTTCAATTTCCCAAACATCGACTGGAATATCCCTAGGGTAAGGGGTTTGGATGGGGAGGAGTTAGTTAGGTGTGTTCAGGAAGGTTTGCTGATGCAGTATGTGGATAAGCCTACGAGGGGAGAGACTGTACTTGACCTGGTACTGGCGAATGAACCAGGGCAGGTGATGGATCTCTCGGTAGGAGAGCATCTTGGGAATGGTGACCATAATTCTATCTCCTTCACAATTGCATTGGAACGAGATAGGATCAGGCAGGCTAGGAAGGTGTTTGTCTGGAGTAAGGGGAGATACGAAGAAGTCAGGAAGTTACTTGGACAAATAAACTGGAAGGAGGCATTCTTAGGGAAAAGTACCGAAGGAAGGTGGCGGATATTCAAGGAATGTTTGTCTGGAGCTCTGCATGACAACTTTCCGATGAGACAAGGGGGTTTTGGTAGGTCGCGGGAACCGTGGTGTACGAAGGCTGTGTTGAACGTAGTCAGGAGGAAAGGGAAGGTGTACAAAAGGTTCAGGGAACTAGGAGAGGTTAAGGATCTTGAGAAGTATAAGGACTGTAGAAAAGAGGTTAAAAGGGAAATTAGGAGAGCCAGAAGGGGTCATGAGAAGACCTTGGTGGGTAAGATTAAGGAGAATCCCAAGGCCTTCTATAAATATGTGAAAGGTAAAAGGATGAGAAGAGAAGGGATAGGACCTATAAAGGTGATGGGGGGAAAGGTCTGTGTGGAACCAGAGGAAATGGCAGAGGTGCTCAATGAGTACTTTGCCTCAGTATTCACAGTGGAAACTGATCTGGGAGATTTTGCTACGGATTTGCAGCAGATGGAAAAGATTGAGTTTGTGGATATTAAGGTGGAGGATGTGTTAGAACTTTTGAATTCTATCAAGATAGATAAGTCGCCGGGATCAGATGGGATATACCCCAGGATACTGTGGGAGGCGAGGGAAGTGATTGCAGAGCGCCTGGCGATGATCTTTGCGTCATCAATGGAGACGGGAGAGGTTCCGGAAGATTGGAGGGTTGCGGATGTAGTTCCTATTTTCAAGAAAGGGAACAGAGATAGCCCGGGAAATTACCGACCGGTGAGTTTGACCTCAGTGGTTGGTAAGCTGATGGAGAGGCTACTGAGAGACAAGATTTACGAGCATTTGGAGAGGTTTGACATGATCAAGAATAGTCAGCATGGATTTGTCAAGGGCAGGTCGTACCTTACGAGCCGAGTTGAGTTCTTCGATAATGTGACTGAACACATTGATGAAGTAAGTGCAGTGGACGTGGTGTACATGGACTTCAGCAAGGCGTTTGATAAGGTCCCCCATGCAAGACTTCTTGAGAAGGTGAGAGGACGTGGGATCCAAGGGCCTTTGGCCTTGTGGATCCAGAACTGGCTTGCCTGCAGAAGGCAGAAAGTGGTTGTGGATGGGTTTTTCTCTGCATGGAGGTCAGTCACCAGTGGAGTGCCCCAGGGATCTGTTCTAGGACCCTTGCTGTTTGTCATTTTCATAAATGATCTGGATGAGGAAATGGAGGGATGGGTAAGTAAGTTCGCTGATGACACGAAGGTCGGTGGTGTTGTGGATGGTCTGGAAGGATGTCAAAAGTTGCAGCAGGACATAAATAGGATGCAGGACTGGGTGGAGAAGTGGCAGATGGACTTCAACGCGGATAAATGTGTAGTCATCCATTTTGGCAGAACCAATGGGATGAACGAGTACACCATCAAGGGCAGGAGTCTTAGTAGTGTTGAAGAGCAGAAGGATCTTGGGGTCCGGGTCCACAGGACTCTTAAATCAGCCTCGCAGGTGGAGGATGTGGTCAAGAAGGCGTATGGTGTACTGGCCTTTATTAATCGAGGGATTGAGTTTAGGAATCGGGAGGTAATGCTGCAACTTTATAAGACCCTTGTCAGGCCTCATTTGGAGTACTGTGCGCAGTTCTGGTCGCCTCATTATAGGAAAGACGTAGAAGCTATTGAAAGGGTACAGAGGAGATTTACAAGGATGTTGCCTGGACTGGGAGGCATGCCTTATGAAGTTAGGCTGAGGGAGCTGGGACTCTTTTCCCTGGAGAGACGAAGGTTGAGAGGCGACCTGATAGAAGTTTATAAAATGTTGAGAGGAATAGATAGGGTGGATTCTCAGAGGCTATTTCCCTGGGTTGAAATGGTCGCTACGAGAGGACACAGATTTAAGGTGCGGGGAGGAAAGTACAGAAGTGATGTTAGGGGTAAGTTTTTCACTCAGAGGGTGGTGAGTGAATGGAGTTGGCTGCCGTCAGTGGTGGTGGAGGTGAACTCGCTGGGGTCTTTTAAAACACTTCTGGATGAGTATATGGGGTTTAATGGGATTGTCCAATCTATAGATTGGATCTATAGATTGTCCAATCTATAGATTGGACAATCTATAGATAGGTCTATAGATTGGTGGGGTTGATGTGATCGGCGCAACTCGTGGGCTGAAGGGCCTGTTTGTGCTGTAGTGTTCTATGTTCATCCATCATCATTAGTTATGTCCTGATCCACCAGCAGGACCCACCAAAGGTACAACACAGTAATATACTGTGCAATCATCAACGCTGACCCTGGACCCGTATGTCTCCTGACATTAGGCCAAAAATTAGTAAGGAAACCTCCTGCTTATTACCATCTACCAGTCTCCCTGTACTCTTTCATGTTAACCACCACTTGGAAGTAGTACTGAGGATAGGAAAGCCCCAGAATGAAATTTGGGTGGGAGACTTCAATGTCAATCCAAAGTGATTGGGTAGAACCACTATTGACCAAGCTGGCTGAATCCTGAAGGATAAAGTTGCCAGACAGAACTTGCTGCAGATGGAGAGAGAACAAACAGGGCAGAAATAACGCCTTGACTTCATCCTCACCAATCTACCTGCTGCAGATGCAGATGCCCACGAAAGAATGTTAGAGGTTTCAAGCAAATTATCCAGCTCAGCTTCCTCCTAAGGTCTCCATCATCAGATATCATTCTTCAGCCAATTCAATTCATTCCATGCTAGATTAAGAAACAGCTCAGTGCACCAGATACAATAATAGCTATGGGTTCTGATAACATTCTGGCTGCAAGACTGAAGACTTGTACTCCGGATTGTGCTGCACCTCTAGCCACACTGTGCCAACTACACTAGTTTCAACACTGACATCTACTAGATAATGTGGAAAGTTTCCCAGGTGTGTCCTGATGACAAAAAACAGAACAAGTCCAACTCAGCCCATTAATGTTCTATTAATCGACTTGCAACCATCAGCAAAGAATTAGATGGTGTTGTTAACAGTGCTATCAACCAACACTTATTCACTAACAAACCTGCTCACCATTGCCCAGTTTCTGTTCTGCCAGGACTACTTGAAACCTCAATGCAGCCTTAGACAAAAGAGCTGAATTTAAGAGGTGAGGTGTGAGTAATTGCTCTTGACATCAAGGCGGCATATGTGTAAATATGGCATCAAGAAGCCTGATCAAAACTGAAATTAATGGGAATCAGCGGCGAAAGTTTGCACTGCTAAGTAGGGTGGTGGAGGCTGACACGCTAGGGTTGTTTAAGACTTACCTGGATAGTAACACGAGCAGACTGGAAATGGAGGGATACAAAAGAATGTTCTAGTTGAAGACCTAGAGCCTCAGGACATTCCTGGGAATCAACAGATTCCTATCAGTCATCCAACAAATTTTAAGGCTCTCTTTGTCACTTACATTGGAGCTATTGTGGATCTTCTGTTCCTGTTTGTATAGCCTGTTACGTGTCTATTTACGTTTATTGATGTCTCCTTTTGCATCCACAGGCCATTCGGTCCGCCTTGTTGGCCAACAAGGTGCATACACACGGTGGGTCGTGCGAGGGTTGCTCTTGGATGTTGCTTCGAGAGTTGCCTAGTGCTTCACGTCCGTTAGTGTATGCTTAATCTTGACCAATTGATGGGCAGCACATCAGCTCAGTGACTATCACTGTCTGCTGTACGGTTACAGCAACCTGGGTCGGATCTCTGGCTTGGATCAATGTGGAAGTTTGCACGTTCTCCCCATGCTTGCGTGGGTTTTCTCTGGGTGCTCCGGTTTCCTCCCACATCCCAAAAATGTGCTTTTTAAGCTGATTGGTGTCAATAAATTGTCCCCGAATTGGATCTCCCTTAATCTGGCATACACATAATTCCCTCTATTGTGGAGTTCCACTAGAGGTAGACAAAAACATCGACGAAAGACTTGAATAAGGCACTCACAGTGTTAAAATGGGCGGCGCAGGCTTGTCGGGCCGAAGGGCCTGCTTCCTGCACTGTGCTGTTCTTTGTTCTTCACTCTTTGGAGTAATACCTAGCACAAAGATGATCTTGGTTGTTGGAAGCCAAGCATTTCCACCTCAAGACATCATTACAGGAATTCTTAGGCAATCTCCAGCTTGTTCATCAGTGACTTTACTTCCATCCTAAGTTCAGAAATGGGAATGCTCATTCATGACTATATTGGTCAGTTCCATTTGTGAATCCTTTGCTAAAGCAGTCCACGTATATATCCAGCATGATATTGACAACATTCAGGCTTGGGCTGTTAAGTGGTATCTATCATAGTAGGGACAGGCATTGTATAATCACAATTCTTTGACATTCAATGGCATTTACCATTAACATTCTGGGAGCTCAGTACAGCCCAGAAACTTAGCTGGACCAGCCTCATAAACATCATGGCTAAAAGAGATGAGTGGCTGGATATTCTGCAGCAAGCGATTCACCTCCTGACTTCCCAAATTCTTTCCAAGGCACAAAAGAACAGCATGATGGAATACTCTCTAATTGCCTGGATGAATGCAACTCCAGCAACGTGCAAGAAACTCCATGCCATCTGGGATAAAGAAGTCTACTTGATTAGCACTCGTCCTCAAAATTATTAAGCCCATCAGCTACCGGTGCACCATGGATCCAGAGCATACCAACTACAAGAAACACTGCATCAATTTTTCAATATTTGATTTGATTTATTATTGTCACATGTATTGGTATACAGTGGAAAATATGGTTTCTTGCACGAATACAGACAAAACACACCATTCAAAGAGAAAGAAATGAGAGATTGCAGAATGTAGTGTTACAGTCATAGCTAGAGTATAGAGAAAGATCAACTTAATGCAAGGTAGGTCCATTCAAAGTCTGATGGCAGCAGGGAAGAAGCTGTTCTTGAATCAGTTGGTACGTGACCTCAGACTTTTGTATCTTTGCCCCGATGGAAGGTGGTGAAAGAGAGAATGTCCAGGGTGCGTGGGGTCCTTAATTATACTGGCTGTTTTGTCGAGGCAGTGGAAAACGTAGACAGAGTAAATGGATGGGAGGCTGTTTGCGTGATGAATTCAGCTACATTTACGGCCCTTTGTAGTTTCTTGCAGTCTTGGGCAGAGCAGGAGCTATGATACAAGAGCCAAGCTGTGATACAACCAGAAAGAATGCTTTCTATGGGGCATCTGTAAAAGTTGGTGAGAAATTTCTTTCATTTTCTGAGGAAGTAGAGGCATTGGTGGGCTTTCTTAACTATAGCATCAGCATGAAGACACCAGGATAGGATGCTGGTGATCTGGACACCTAAAAACTTGAAGCTCTCGACTCTTTCTACTTTGTCCCTGTTGAAGTAGATGGGACATGTTCTCCTCTATGCTTTCTGAAGTCAATGACAATTTCCTTCATTTTGTTAACATGGAGGGAGAGATTATTGTCACCGCACCAGTTCACCACCAGATTCTGTCTTTCATTCCTGTACCCTGTCATGTTATTGTTTGAGATCCGATCCACTATTGTTGTGTCATCAGCAAACTTGAAAATCGAGTTGGGAGAGGAATTTGGTAACACAGACATAGGTGTTTAAGGAGTCTTGTAATGGGCGGAGAGTACAGCCTTGTGGGACATCAGTGTTGAGGATGAACGTGGAGGTGGTGTTGTTGCCTATCCTTATTGATTGCAATCTATAGGATAGGAAGTATTTCTTCCAGAGCACCTGTCAACTTCACAATCTCTACCACTGTCAAGAACAAAAGCAGCAGACACATGGGAGCACCACCTCCTCTTATTCCCTCTTCAAGTCATAAGAACATAAGAAATAGGAGCAGGAGTAGGCCATCTAGCCCTTCGAGCCTGCCCCGCCATTCAATAAGATCATGGCTGATCTGTCGTGGTTCAGTTCCTCTTTCCCGCTTTCTCCCCATAACCCTTAATCCCCTCTCTTATCAAAAACCCATCAACCCGCGTCTTAAAAATATTTAGCGAGGCAGCCTCCACCACTTCAACGGGCAGAGAATTCCAGAGATTCACCACCCTTTGAGTGAAGAAGTTCCTCCTCAACTCTGTTCTAAACCGCCCCCCTTTTATCTTGAGGCTGTGCCCCCTAGTCCTACTGTCTTTTTTGAGCGGGAAGAGTCTCTCCACCTCTATCCTATCCATCCCATTCATCATCTCACACGTCTCAATGAGATCTCCTCTCATTCTTCTAAACTCTAACGAGTACAAGCCTAGTTTATTCAGTCTCTCCTCATAGCTCAACCCCCTCAACTCCGGTATCAGCCTAGTAAACCTCCTCTGCACTCCCTCCAAGCCCAAAATATCTTTGCGCAGGTGCGGCGCCCAAAACTGCACACAGTACTCCAGCTGCGGCCTCACCAATGCCCTATACAGCTGCAGCAAGACCTCCCTACTTTTATATTCAATCCCCCTCGCTATGAAGGCCAGCATCCCATTCGCCTTCCTGACCACCTGCTGCATCTGCAAGCTGGGTTTTTGCGACTCATGCACAAAGACCCCGAGGTCCCTCTGCACCGTCGCCTGCTGCAGTTTTTCGCCCCGTAAGTAATAGTCCTTCCTACCATTCCTCCTACCAAAGTGGACCACCTCACACTTGCCAACATTAAATTCCATTTGCCATTTCCTGGCCCATTCGCCCAGCCTATCTAGATCCTTCTGCAGACTCTCCACACCCTCCGCACAATTTGCCATTCCACCAATCTTGGTCACACACCATCTGCTATTGCCACTCCTTCAGTGTTGCTGGTTAAAACCCTAACAGCACCATGGCCATACTCTGATCATAGAGTCTGCAATGATTCAAGGTATCACCTCATCAACACCTGAGCAAGGACAAATAACAACAGGCAATAATGCTGGCTTGGAACAAAATAAAAGACACCGATAGAACATATAGAACATAGAACACTACAGCACAAACAGGCCCTTCGGCCCACGAGTTGCGCCAATCACATCAACACCTACCAATCTATAGACCTATCTATAACCCCCAATCCCATTAAACCCCATATTCTCATCCAGAAGTCTTTTAAAAGACCCCAGCGAGTTCGCCTCCACCACCACCGACGGCAGCCGATTCCATTCATTCACTACCCTCAGTGAAAAACTTACCCCTAACATCACTTCTGTACTTGCCTCCCTGCACCTTAAATCTGTGACCATTTCAACCCGGGGAAATAGCCTCTGAGAATCCACCCTATCTATTCCTCTCAACATTTTATAAACTTCTATCAGGTCGCCTCTCAACCTACTCCTCTCCAGGGAAAAGAGTCCCAGCTCCCTCAACCTAACTTCATAAGGCATGCCTCCCAGTCCAGGCAACATCCTTGTAAATCTCCTCTGTACCCTTTCAATAGCTTCTACATCCTTCCTATAGTGAGGCGACCAGAACTGTGCACAGTACTCCAAATGAGGCCTGACAAGGGTCTTATAATGTTGCAGCATTACCTCCCGATTTCTAAACTTAATCCCTCGATTAATGAAGGCCAGTACACCATACACCTTCCTGACCACCTCCTCCACCTGCGAGACCGATTTAAGAGTCCTGTGGACCCGGACCCCAAGATCCTTCTGCTCTTCAACACTACTAAGACTCCTGCCCTTGATGGTGTACTCGTTCATCCCATTGGTTCTGCCAAAATGGACGACTACACATTTATCCGCGTTGAAGTCCATCTGCCACTTCTCCGCCCAGTCCTGCATCCTATTTATGTCCTGCTGCAACTTTTGACATCCTTCCAGACCATCCACAACACCACCGACTTTTGTGTCATCAGCGAACTTGCTTACCCATCCCTCCACTTCCTCATCCAGGTCATTTATGAAAATGACAAACAGCAAGGGTCCTAGAACAGATCCCTGGGGCACCCCACTGGTGACTGACCTCCATGCAGAAAAAGACCCATCCACAACCACTTTCTGCCTTCTGCAGGCAAACCAGTTCTGGATCCACAAGGCCAAAGGCCCTTGGATCCCACGTCCTCTCACCTTCTCAAGAAGTCTTGTATGGGGGACGTTATCAAACGCCTTGCTGAAGTCCATATACACCACGTCCACTGCACTTCTTTCGTCAATGTGTTCAGTCACATTATCGAAGAACTCAACTAGGCTCGTAAGGCACGACCTGCCCTTGACAAAACCATGCTGACTATTTCTGATCATGTCAAACCTCTCCAAATGCTCGTAAATTTTGTCCCTCAGAAGCCTCTCCATCAGCTTACCAACCACTGAGGTCAGACTCACCGGTCAGTAATTTCTCGGGCTATCTCTGTTCCCTTTCTTGAAAATAGGAACTACATCTGCAACCCTCCAATCTTCCGGAACCTCTCCCGTCTCCATTGACGACGCAAAGATCATCGCCAGGGGATTGAATATAAAAGTAGGGAGGTCTTGCTGCAGCTGTATAGGGCATTGGTGAGGCCGCAGCTGGAGTACTGTGTGCAGTTTTGGGCGCCACACCTGTGCAAAGATATTTTGGCCTTGGAGGGAGTGCAGAGGAGGTTTACTAGGCTGATACCGGAGTTGAGGGGTTTGAGTTATGAGGAGAGACTGAATGAACTAGGCTTGTACTCGTTGGAGTTTAGAAGAATGAGGGGAGATCTCATTGAGACGTATAAGATAATGAATGGGATGGATAGGATAGAGGTGGAGAGACTCTTCCCGCTCAAAAAAGACAGTAGGTCTAGGCAGCACAGCCTCAAGATAAAGGGGGGGCGTTTTAGAACGGAGTTGAGGAGAAACTTCTTCACTCAAAGGGTGGTGAATCTCTGGAATTCTCTACCCGTTGAAGTGGTGGAGGCTGCCTCGCTAAATATTTTCAAGAAGTGGGTTGATGGGTTTTTGATAAGAGAGGGGATTAAGGGTTATGGGGAGAGGGCGGGAATGTGGAACTGAGCCACGACAGATCAGCCATGATCTTATTGAATGGCGGGGCAGGCTCGAAGGGCCAGATGGCCTACCCCTGCTCCTATTTCTTATGTTCTTATGTTCTCTGCAATCACTTCCCTCGCCTCCCACAGTATCCTGGGGTACATCCCATCTGGTCCCGGCGACTTATCTATCTTGATAGAATTCAAAAGTTCTAACACATCCTCCTCCTTAATATCCACATACTCAATCTTTTCCATCCGCTGCAAATCCGTCGCAAAATATCCCAGATCAGTTTCCACTGTGAATACTGAGGCAAAGTACTCATTGAGCACCTCTGCCATTTCTTCTGGTTCCACACAGACCTTTCCCCCTTCACCTTTTATAGGTCCTATCCCTTCTCTTGTCATCCTTTTACCTTTCACATATTTATAGAAGGCCTTGGGATTCTCCTTAATCTTACCCACCAAGGTCTTCTCATGACCCCTTCTGGTTCTCCTAATTTCCCTTTTAACCTCCTTTCTACAGTCCTTATACTCCTCAAGATCCTTAACATCTCCTAGTTCCCTGAACCTTTTGTACACCTTTCTTTTCCTCCTGACTAGGTTCACTACAGCCTTCGTGCACCACGGTTCCCGCGACCTACCAAAACCCCCTTGTCTCATCGGAACATTGTCATGCAGAGCGCCAGACAAACATTCCTTGAATATCCGCCACCTTCCTTTGGTACTTTTCCCTAAGAATGCCTCTTTTCAGTTTATTTGTCCAAGTAACTTCCTGACTTCTTCGTATTTCCCCTTACTCCAGATAAATGGCCCTGTACTCACCAACATGTTCCTAAACAGATTTTTTGGATAAGATCAACATTATTATTAATTAATGGTAAGATATTTTCCTGCTCTTGTTTATCTTTGAAATTCATTATAATATTTATCTTTAAATATTTGTACTAATAGAAGCTCTTTGAAAAGAGATTCATCATTGAGATAGGGGTCAGAGTTATGAGCTTGACGAATCTCAGCTGGGATGAACTTGGTTACTTTCTGCAGTTCTAGATTTAGTCTGGGGAGCAGGGCAATACCAACAAAGATTTAACAGCACTGGCATTAAATCAAACATAACCGCAACTATTTAAGAGTTCTACCCATATGAAGTAATATGAAATATTAAAATGACTGATTTTCCCAGTCAGCCAAAGCATCATATTTTGAAATTTAATGATACAAAAGTACCCTAATTTAAACCATCATGCAAGGATCACTACAGGAGCTTTACTTGAGCTTAAGAAAACTGCATAATAACAATCATCGTTTGGATTTGAAAATGATGCATTGCTAAATGTCACAGACCTTGGTTGAGTCTGTTTCTCACAAGGTCACACTACCCCAAGTCAAAATAAAGAAACTTATTACACCTTTTATAAGCAGCCCAAAGTGCTTCATATGCAATGCAATATTTTTAACTGCTGTCAGGTAGACAATAATTGTATCCATTGTGCAGCAACAATCCTCAAACAGAGATGAAATAAATAACCTAACTTCAGTGACATTTAATATGTAAAACCCAAATTGGATGTAAGCAAAGGCTACAAGTCAAAAAAGCTCAATTTATGAAAGCACCAACAGGGTTAGTAGAATTAACACTAAATCAAGGTTAGTTATAGCCTAAGGTTCCATTTACCCAAACTAGCCTACCTGCAGGAGCTGAATAGCTTTGGTATGCTGTTTTTCTCGGCAAAGTTGTGCTGCCTGAATTAAAACTGGTAGCGGAGTCTCTGGATTCTGCTTCTGCAAACCTAATGTTAGTTTTCGACACTGATCAGCCTAAGGATAAAAGAAATGCAAACCATTTATTTCTAACATAATGGTCACTGTTTTGAAAATAAAAACAATTGTGATAGTTGAGTGGAGTCGTCTTATCGGTTCTTTTTGACCAACAATGGCAAGCATAGCAAGGACTTCAACAATGTATTTCGTGAAGTGTGAGGAAATAACTTACAAACAATACTGTGGGTCATCTTGTGGTTGATTTTAACCATTATTAATTTATAATATCCAGCACATTACACACAAGAAATCATTAGAATCTAGATTGTTTTGATGGCAAATTAGTCAAAATCAGTTTATAAATTTAAAAAATATTTTGTAGTTTCCTGACTTAATATCAGAGACAGAAATATCAGAATGCACACTAGTGGATCACATTCCCAATATCAGCATGTACACAGTGCTCCATACTGTCAGAGACTGCTCTAACACATATGACTTCAATGGCAAAATAGATCAAGATTGTAATTACAGAATTTCTTAGGATGACCTGGCTGTTTTATTTAAATAACATACACCAATTCCTCAAACCCAGAGACTTCCAGCCTGGAAGTATGACTGCAAAGGCTACATTCTTCATATTACAAATATCAGTTTTACAACAGACGCAGCACGGTTTCGTTAAGGGGAAGTCGTGTCTGACAAATTTATTGGAGTTCTATGAGGATGTGTCTAGAGCGGTGGATAGAGAAGAGCTGGTGGATGTGGTCTTTCTTGATTTTCAGAAGGCGTTTGACAAGGTACCTCACAAGAGGTTATTGCAGAAGGTCAGGGGACATGGAGTTGGGAGTAGGGTGTTAGCGTGGATAGAGGATTGGTTGTCAAATAGGAGGCAGAGAGTGGGGGTCAATGGGTGCTATTCGGATTGGCGGTTGGTGACTAGGGGAGTGCCCCAGGGGTCGGTGCTGGGGCCTCAGCTATTTACCATTTATATAGATGATCTGGAGGAGGGAACCGAGTGTATGGTGTCGGAATTTGCTGATGACACCAAGATTGGTGGAACGGCAAATTACGCGGAGGGTGTGGAGAGTCTACAGAAGGATCTAGATAGGCTGGGCGAATGGGCCAGGAAATGGCAAATGGAATTTAATGTTGGCAAGTGCGAGGTGGTTCACTTTGGTAGGAATAATGGTAGGCAGGACTATTACTTACGTGGAGAAAAACTGCAGCAGGCGACGATGCAGAGGGACCTCGTGCACGAGTCGCAAAAACCCAGCTTGCAGGTGCAGCAGGTGGTCAGGAAGGCGAATGGGATGCTGGCCTTCATAGCGAAGGGGATTGAATATAAAAGTAGGGAGGTCTTGCTGCAGCTGTATAGGGCATTGGTGAGGCCGCAGCTGGAGTACTGTGTGCAGTTTTGGGCGCCGCACCTGCGCAAGGATATTTTGGCCCTGGAGGGAGTGCAGAGGAGGTTTACTAGGCTGATCCCGGAGTTGAGGGGATTGAGCTATGAGGAGAGGCTGAATAAACTAGGCTTGTACTCGTTAGAGTTTAGAAGAATGAGGGGAGATCTCATTGAGACATGTAAGATGATGAATGGGATGGATAGGATAGAGGTGGAGAGACTCTTCCCGCTCAGAAAGGACAGTAGGATTAGGGGGCACAGCCTCAAGATAAAGGGGGGGCGCTTTAGAATGGAGTTGAGGAGGAACTTCTTCACTCAAAGGGTGGTGAATCTCTGGAATTCTCTGCCCGTTGAAGTGGTGGAGGCTGCCTCGCTAAATATTTTTAAGACACGGGTTGATGGGTTTTTGATAAGAGAGGGGATTATGGGTTATGGGGAGAGGGCGGGAATGTGGAACTGAGCAGCAACAGATCAGCCATGATCTTATTGAATGGTGGGGCACGCTCGAAGGGCCAGATGGCCTACTCCTGCTCCTATTTCTTATGTTCTTATGTCCAGTTACATTTGAAGAAAGGACATAAGAAAGACATTGACATAGTTGTCAAAATGATTGTCCACTAAAGCATATTATTAGAAGTTCAAATCAAAGTGTATATCACACCAAGACACTGTAATCCTGTTTTACCAAACAATCATTACCCTGTGTAATATTTTCACTACCAAATTAATCCCCCAACCAAAACCACAGGTCTCTCCCAGTATCATTAATATGATGCAAGGCCTCTTAGTCCATGTTAATGGTTCTACCAAAGGAGGGTGAAATAATGTCTCAATCCAGTACAGGAATCAAGACGACAATGGTGTCATTGCACAATATATCACTGAGGAAGTTTTAAATCCCATTCTCTCTCCACCTGCCACAAAATGAGAGCCTGATAGACCAATGAAAATAGTGTAGTTTGATCATGCCCTTTTTAACTTCACTTACCTGTTGACCAAAAATAAAATTTAAACTAATATCCTTATTTATTACAAATGCATTGGCTCTAAGGTTTGTGATAAATTTCCCCCCCTTAATAGCACAAACAATGAAACCTGAAAATATACAGCTCCATATCCTTAATTATACAAACCAAAAGGTGATGTTAGTTAGAAATCAGTGAATTTTTAACTTTGATGCAAGAAATGATAGTGAGTTGCATGACAATTACAGATTTCAAAATGTTCTTAACAATTTGGCTCAAATTATTTTAACATCAAAGTATATTCAATCAATAAACACATGCACCTAGCCTTAAAGAACAAAACACAGGATGGCATTTTAAGAAAAAAATTGGAAGCGCTGAACGAATGTGAAAATAAGACAGAATCTCTCACACCCAATCGCCGTCCTTGCAGAGTTCCCCATACCTGTCCCTATCGCCACCCCCACCGATCAACTCTGCAGAGATAATCCTTCCCTGCACAAGTCTCCCTGCCTCTTCCCCGTCATGACCCCACCCCTTCTCAGGTCCCATGCCCTTGGCACTGCTAGGGTGCCCAGTGGGCAGTGCCCAATAAGCACTGCCCAGTCTTGCCTCCTGACCACCCGGTGGCTCAATGGTTTCCGGTTCCACTGAAGAGGCCATCACATCAGGTCTTGGCTGATGGGGGCCAGTTCTGATTCTCGCCAGTGAGAACCTCGACCAGTGAGGGGCTAAGTACAAGTGAGCCGATTGATAGCGTCCGGGACTCATACATATTTAAATCAGCTACAAAGGTCACGAGGCATAAAATCAGGCACGATCCTCAATCTCAAAATCACGATTGAGATTTTGCCCGTCTCAATATCTTAACGGTGGAACATGCCAGTAAGATCATGCCCATAGCCTTTGCAACTATACTTTTCTGCGCCTTGTTTCTTGATCTAAATAAAATCATTGTTGTTTCAGTCAGTGTGTCGGCTGCAATGAAAACACGACCAACCAACATGCTGTGTAGAAATCCAGAACACTTCTTGTTGGCAGCTGCTCAAATAAATGGTCACTTCCACTTACGTACATTCTTAGAACAACAGAATGGTTAGAGAACATTTGGTCTTTTGTGTATCAGCATCTAATCTAACCATGCCCTTTTCCCTGTAGCTCTACAAACCTTTTGTCTTCAGATAATTATCCAAATCTCTTTTGACTTAAATGGTCTCCACCTCATTTTCAGGCAGTGCATTCCTAACCATGTACTTGTGAAAATATTTTTCCTTGATGCATTCTTACTACTTTTGTCAACTGCCTTAAATTGGTGTCCTTTGCTTGTTGATCTATCAGCTAATGAAAGCAGCTTCTCCCAATCTACTCTGTCCAGAACCTTATGATTTTGGATATCTTATTCAAATCTGCTTTTATTCTTCTTTTCTCCAAGGCTTTCATTCACAAAAATCAAGTTTCTCATCCTTGGAACCATTCTTATGAATCTTTTCTGCACCCTTTCTAAAGCGTTAAACTGAGATGTCCAAAACAGGACACCGAGGTTGAGCCAGTGTTTTATACAGATTTATTGTAATTTCCTTGCTTTTGTACTCTATGCCCCAATAATAAAGCCTGGGATCCTGTATGATTATTCACACTTCAATCTGCTCTACCACTTACGACTGTGCACATATACATACAGAATTATCTGTTCCTGTCCCTTTTATTTCACAAACTTTAACTTTGCTTATATCCTGCTACAAACATTTTATCAAATCTTATCAACCCTGTTAGCTCATCAAAAGACCCAAGCGAGTTCAACGTGATTTACCCTCAACAAATACATGTTGGTTTCCTTTAATGAATCACCATTGTACTATTAATTTTGTCCAAAATTATCATTTCTAAAATCTTTCCCAACATGAGGTTGATGACTTTTCATCAGAACTGGAAAAAGTTATAAATGGTTTTAAGCAAGTGATAGAGGCAGGATCAGAGAATGCCCACAGTGCAGGAGGAAGCTATTTAACCCATCGCGCGTGCACTGACAACAACCTCACCCTATCCCCATAACTCCATGTACTTATCCTGCTAATCGCCTTGACACTAAGGAACAATTTAGCATGGTCAATCAAACTAACCTGCACATCTTTGGACTGTGGGAGGAAATCAGAGAACCCAAAGAAAACCCATGCAGACATGGGGAGAATGTGCAAAATCCATAGAGGCAGTGATCCAAGCCTGGAATTGAACCCTAGTCTCCTGCACTGAGACAGCAGTGCTGACCACCATACCACCCTTGGATGGAAAAAGAATGTTACTCCAATTCCTGCCTATAATGTTTGCTTAAAACCTGCAACATGTCTAGCTTCTCACTGTTTTTATGGAAGATTGGTGACCTGAAATATTAAATTATTGTCTCTATCCTCAGATTCTCCCAGACCTGAGTAATCCCAGCATATGCTACTTACACTACATAACAAAGCAAACTGTGTCAACAGTATGGAAAACAATCAGCATGCATAAATTGGTATAATATTTGCAAAATAGACAAGGAAATATTATTGCAGTGGGAGCACAATTATAATGAGGGAGATTTACAAAGCAGATGATTTTCACATTACCTGATTTGTATGCATCGCTAACAAAGCCTTGTTGAATTCAACAGTTTGCATCTGTTTCTGAGTCAGTTTATGCTCCACCCCTTCTGTATTGGTCAGTTTTGTTTTTTTCTTTGAATCAAATACATTTTGGTCCTACAACAAATAATTTCAGATTTGGATTAGAAGCTTTCAGCTTAGAGACATGATGCTATGAACAGGAACACTGCTAATTTCACTTGTAGAAAAGATGTGAAATTATTGAAGGGTAAAGCCAAGATACACATTCATGTGAAGATATGAGTTAGGAACAGGAGTAGCCATTCCAGCCTTCTCTACCACTCAACAGATCATGGCTGATCTGATTGTAACCTCAATCCCACATTCCTGCCTGTCACCCCTTTGTTAATCAGAAATTTATCTATTCAAAGACTCTGCTTCCACTGCCTTTTGAGGAAGAAAGTTCCAAAGAGACATAACACTGAGGAAACATTCTCACCTTCGTTTTAAATTATTTTAAATGATGACTCTTAGTTATCGATTCTCCCACAAGAGGAAACATTCTCTCCACATCCACCCTGTCAATACTCCTTAGGGTATTAAAGGTTTCTTACTGGTCTCTTACTGTTCTAGTCTCCCACAGATATGAGCCTAGCCTATCCAAACTTTCCTGGTATTAGTTTAGTAAATTTATTCTGAAATAAAACAGAAAATTCTGGATAAAGTCAGCATGTCTGGCAGCATCTGTGGAGAGAAATAGAGTTAATGTTTCAGATCTAAGTCATCCTTCAACAGGCTTGTTCATATCATTTAGATCTAAAACATTAACTGTTAGAAAAACAGAAAAATGCTGGAAAATCTCAGCAGGTCTGAAAGCATATGTGGCAAGAGAATAGAGCTAATTAATCTAAATGACCCTTTGTCAGAGCTTAGAGGAAAGACAGTCGGCACAGGTTTATGCTATGAGAATAAGGAGAGCTGGTGGAATTGGCCAAAAGGGAGGACTAACAGGGTTAATAGTCACACAAATTTAAGAATCTCACAGCCTGAAAAACAAAGGTCTTCTTATAAGAGCCTTCACAGACAGACACCAAGGCCATTAGTCTGGCAAAGCACATAGATCAGACATCTGTAACTGGAAAATGGAAGTGATCTAGAGATACAGAAACAAGTGGTACTATGAAGTTTTCACACTGATTGAATATTACAGTGAAGCAAGCATAAAGTGATTCTGATTGGTTTACGCTAATTACTTGTAAATGATTTTGAAAACTTTGTATCTTGAAATACGCCATTCTGGCTCGTTACAAGGATGTGAACACTTCCCAGTGTTTTTGCTGTAGCTTGTATTAAAACAGCTGTTTAAGAGAACTCTATTACTTGTCTGGTTACTGGAAGAGTAAAGTTGCGATCAATTAAAAAGACTGACATCAAAGCCCGCAACAAACTTCATATCTTTCAGTAAATTATGCTTGGACATGGACTGATAAAGTAAGTACCTTGTTGAGGGTGATGATATTATTGGCAGTTACAGCAAGCAGTCCAACATCTGAGGGCCTGTAAAAGAGGAACAAAATACGGATATGACTCAGCGACTCAGGAACATACGTTGAAATGTCCTAAATGTATGATAGCCAACTCTTTATCACTTACTTCAATTTGATCACTTGGTTGTAAAGTTGCAAAGCATCATCACTCCGTCCTTGAAGTTGCATAACATAAGCCATCTGAGCATGGATTATTGCCAGTTCAGTATCGATCTCTTCATCACTCATATCCTAGAAAGGATATTCAGTATGAGTAGGTTACAATTATGAGATCTCAAAAGGAAAATAAATTAATCTTTTGAAAATAAAGTTAGCATTTGGAAAGATTATAGAGTACATTTTAAACAAGTATCACACAACAATTAATCAGGATGTAAATATCAAATTATTACAAAAGGTTCTTCGAGGTTTCAACCAGCTCAACTTAAAAGTAAACCATTCCTGCATGCAGCGTCCATTAAAATGTTCTTTATATACCAAATATTGACATTATCTTTGGTACTGATATTCATGTACTCACATGTTTGAGATAAACATTGCCTTTGCTCCAAATTAACAATATCACTAACGTTATATTTTCAAATTAAAGGAGGCAATAAGAGATAAACATTAGATAATGAAGAGGCTTGTGACATGTGATTCATTGAAGGTGAGTTTCCAATCTCACCCAAGTGACACCAGATGGGAGCTAGGTATCCTTCTATTCTTAAAGCAACAGCTGCTGCTGCAAGGATTGCACGTGGAAGCTGTCGTATGCAGAAGGGAAAGAAAAAAGTATTACGTAAAACTAAAAATGAAATATAACTACTGGAGCATTCTGACAAATTTAAAAAGGTAAACTGCAAGCAAATATAAAACAACAGACCTTAATTACAAATTTTAAAAAGTTCTAAAGGACTCAGAAAAATGTAAAAATGAAATGTATGCACAAAAGTCTACTGGAACTCATCATGTATTAACGCTTTCTAATAAACAAAGGAGGAAACAAAGTAGGAATTAATGGGTTCTTTTCAAAATGGCAGACACTAACTAGTGGGGTCCCACGGAGATCAGTGCTGGGAGCCTAGGTATTCACAATATATATTAATGATGTGGATGAGGGAACAAAATATAACATCTCAAAGTTTGCAGATGGTACCAAGTTAGGTGGGAGGGTGGACTGTGACGAGGAGGCAGTGATCCTTCAGTGTGATCTAGACAGGCTGGGTGAATGGGCTAATCATTGACAGATGCAGCATAATTTGGATAAATGTGAGGTTATTCACTTTGGAAGCAAAAACAAGGCGGCAGATTATGAGGAGAGTGTGCAGCGGGACATGGGTGTCCTTGTGCACCAGTCACTGAAGGTAAGCATGCAGGTAACTGCAGGCAGTAAAGACAACAAATGATACATTGGCCTTCGTTGCAAGGAGGTTAGAGTAAAGGAACAGGGATGTGCTATTGCAATTACACAGGGCCTTGGTGAGGCCACACCTAGAGTATTGTGTGCAGTTTGGTCTCCTTTTCTGAGGAACGATGTTCTTGCTCTCAAGAGAGTGCAGCGAAGGTTTACCAGGCTACTTCTAAGGATGGCAGCACTGATGTATGAGGAGAGATTGGCTAGATTAGGAATATTTTCATAAACTCCAGACAAATGAGGAGGATCTCAGAGACTTTTAAAATTCTAACAGGGCTTGACAGGATTGACGCAGGGAGGATACTCCCGATGGTGGCTGTGTCCAGAATCAGGGGTCACAGTCTGACGATTAGGGATAGGCTGTTAAGGACCAAGATGAGGAGACATTTCTTCACCCAAACAGAACAAAGAACAAGGACAGTACAGCACAGGCTTGGAGGGCCTTTTGGCCCTCCAAGCCTGCGCCAATCTTGTTTACCTATCTAAACCAACTGCTTATATCCCTCTCTTCCGTGTTTGTTCACGTGCCTATGAGTGGTGAGCCTGTGGAATGCATTAACAAGGGAAGCAGCTGATGCCAAAACACTGAATGTATTCAAGAGGCAGCTGGGTATAGTGGGTGGAGTGAATGGGATCATAGGTTATGGGGAGAAAGCAGGATTAGGCTATTGCATTGGATGATCAGCCACAATCATGAAGAATGGTGGAGCAGACTCAAAGAGCCAAATGGTCTCCTCCTGCTTCTATCTTCTTTGTTTCAATGTTTCTGTACTTCTTTTTGAAACTTTTTAAACCTCCTTCCTCAAAAGGTGATTATTTAGATAAAACATTTTATTGGTAAAATGTCCCATTGATACCGACAACCCTCTGGTAATCATTAGTTATTAGATCATCACAGTTTGACCAGATCAGCAATCATAAATATAAACATATGCCCACTTGATAGCAACTGGAAGTGGAACCCTTGTTGATTTCCCCAGCTTAATCCAGGTTACTAAAACAAAAGAACAAAGAAAATTACAGCATGGGAATGGGCCCTTCAGCCCTTCCAAGCCTGCACTGACCACGCTGCCTGATAGAATTAAAAGCCCCACCCTTCCAAGGACCATATTCTTTTATAAGAACATAAGAAATAGGAGCAGGAGTAGGCCATCTGGCCCTTCGAGCCTGCCCCACCATTCAATAAGATCATGGCTGATCTGTCGTGGCTCAGTTCCACATTCCCGCCCTCTCCCCATAACCCTTAATCCCCTCTCTTATCAAAAACCCATCAACCCGCTTCTTGAAAATATTTAGCGAGGCAGCCTCCACCACTTCAACGGGCAGAGAATTCCAGAGATTCACCACCCTTTGAGTGAAGAAGTTCCTCCTCAACTCCGTTCTAAAACGCCCCCCCTTTATCTTGAGGCTGTGCCCCCTAGTCCTACTGTCTTTTTTGAGCGAGAAGAGTCTCTCCATCTCTATCCTATCCATCCCATTCATCATCTTATACGTCTCAATGAGATCTCCCCTCATTCTTCTAAACTCCAACGAGTACAAATCTAGTTCATTCAGCCTCTCCTCATAGCTCAACCCCCTCAACTCCGGTATCAGCCTAGTAAACCTCCTCTGCACTCCCTCCAAGGCCAAAATATCTTTGTGCAAGTGCGGCGCCCAAAACTGCACACAGTACTCCAGCTGCGGCCTCACCAATGCCCTATACAGCTGCAGCAAGACCTCCCTACTTTTATATTCAATCCCCCTCGCTATGAAGGCCAGCATCCCATTCGCCTTCCTGACCACCTGCTGCACCTGCAGGCTGGGTTTTTGCGACTCATGCACAAGGACCCCGAGGTCCCTCTGCACCGTTGCCTGCTGCAGTTTTTCGCCACGTAAGTAATAGTCCTTCCTACCAAAGTGGACCACCTCACACTTGCCAACATTAAATTCCATTTGCCATTTCCTGGCCCATTCGCCCAGCCTATCTAGATCCTTCTGCAGACTCTCCACACCCTCCGCACAATTTGCCGTTCCACCAATCTTGGTGTCATCAGCAAATTTCGACACCCTACACTCGGTTCCCTCCTCCAGATCATCTATATAAATGGTAAAAAGCTGAGGCCCCAGCACCGACCCCTGGGGCACTCCACTAGTCACCATCCGCCAATCCGAATAGCACCCGTTGACCCCCACTCTCTGCCTCCTATTTGACAACCAATCCTCTATCCACGCTAACACCCTACCCCCAACTCCAAGTCCCCTGACCTTCTGCAATATTCCCATCCTATTCATGTATTTGTCAAGAGACCCCTTAAAAGTCACGATCGCATCTGCTTCCACTAAGTCCTGCGACAGCGAGTTCGAGGCACCCACTACCCTCTGGGTAAAAAACTTCCCCTCTGGTAGAAAATTATATTATTCGTAAGGAAGCCTCATAAAACAGAAGCACAGGTCAGATATAGATCTATAACACCATAGTGTGAATTCATCAGCTTACATTCCTGTTGGGAGCATAGGATTACTAAGTAAATAGTCTTATGAAGTACTGCAGAGCTGAAAACAAAGTCGTCTTTTATACCTTAATTATGGAGCGATTCTGCCCAATCAATTTTAAATTCAATTCACGCATGACTAACATTATCAAACATCACACAACTTATTTTAGCAGTTGAATGACTTACAGCATCCTCCAAATATGACTGCCGGCAGAGTTCTAAAACAAAACACAAAGCATGATAATAAATACAAAATTCAGACTTTTAGTCATTGCTATTTATGCTTCGTTGGCCTTATTATTTCTAATAACATGTTAAATCCTTACATCAATTTCTTTCATGTAAAGTCTACTCACCTTCAGCTTTCTGAAGTTTATTCATAGCCTGAGGTAGCTTGCCCTCACCAATCAAGGTGCAGGCAGCATTGTAACACAGTTCATATGAAGTTTCAGGCAAGCCCAAGTCATCCTATGTAATAAAACAATTAATTTTTTGAAAACAAGGAGAATTGTTCAATCTAGCAACTACAGAGAAGCAGAGTTCAGCAAAAAAAATTACACATTATCTGTAGAGTTAATAATCTACATACAATAGCTAAGAACAGAACAATGCTCAGAATTCAATGTATAGAGAACCAGGGTTGAGGCTTGGGTGGAATGCTCCTTCAATACATCAGTTGTTTACCTGTCCTACTTCTAATACTAACTAAACTACTGAGAACTTTGAGATTTATTTGGTGTTTCTGATTTCCAGTTTTTTAAGATTTCCTATTTCCTGTCATCTCTTCGGAGTGTTGTGCTGGCCATTTTGGAGCTGCACTCTAATGAGGATGAGAGGGGTCAGGTTTTCCATACTGTTGCATTTTAAATGGCTGCATGACTGAGGTTCTTGAGCACGTTGACATGGAAATAGACCAGTTATCGGAGCTGTTAGCAGCCACAGAAATGAACAAATCTTGAGGTCCAGATGAACTGTGGCACAGTGTTTAGCACTGTTGCCTTACAGCACCACGGACCCAGATTCAATTCCTGACTTGGGTCACTGTCTGTGTGGGGTCTGCACATTCTTCCCATGTTTGAGTGGGTTTCCTCTGAGTGCTCCTGTTTCCTCCCACAGTGCAAACGATCTGCTGGTTAGGTGCACTGGCTATGCTAAATTCCAAAAACGCCAGAGTGTGGCGACTCGGGATTTTCACGATAACTTCACTGCAAAGTTAATGTTAGCCTACTTGAGACTAATAAATAAACTGAACTGACTTAACTATGCCCTAGACTGCTGAGGGAGACTAGGGAGGAGATAGCAGGGGCTCTGACCACAGGGCAGATGCCAGGTGACTGGAGAACAACTAAGGTGATTTTGTTATTTAAGAAGGGCGGTAGAGATAAACCAGGGAACTACAGACCAGTGAGTTTCACATCAGTGGTAGGGAAACTATTAGAGAAACCTCTGAAGGAGAGAATCTGTTTCCACTTGGAGACACAAAGCTTGATCAGGGAGAGTCAGTATGGCTTCATCAAAAGGAGGTTATGATGAACAAAGTCAATTGAATTTTGAGGAAGTGGCCAGGTGTGTTGACGAGGGTAGGGCAGTTGATGTGGTTTACATGGATTTCAGCAAAACCTTTGACAAGGTCCTACATGGGAGACTTGTAAAGAAAGTAAATGCACATGGCATACAGGGTAATTTAATAAAGTGGATTCAAAATTGGCTCAGTTATAGGAGGGTGATGACAGAAGGTTGCTTTAATGACTGGAAGCCAGTGTCCAGTGACATACTATAGGGATCTGTGTTGGGTCCCCTATTATTCGACATTTATATCAATGACATCGAGAACAGTGGGGGGGTAGGATTACTAAGTTTGCAGATGACACAAAGATTGGATAGGTGATTAACAGTGAGGCGGTGTATCTTGGGCTATAAGAAGATATAGATAGAATGATCAAATGGGCAGATAAGTGGTAGATGAATCTAACCCTGAAAAGTGTGAGGCAAGGCACTTTGGAAGGAATAATTTGACAAAAAAGTATTCAATGAAATGGTAGAACACTAAGTTTTGTGGAACAAAGGAACTCTAACATATTTGCCCACAGATCTCTGAAAGCAGAAGGGCATGATTGTAGAATTGTGAAAAAGGCATGTAGGACACTTCCCTTTATCAAAGGAGGCATAAATTACAAAAGCAGGGTCATACTGGAGTTGTACAGAACTTTGGTGAGGCCACAGATCGAGTTCTGGTTGCCACATTATAGGAAAGTCATGAACGCACCTGACGGGGTGCACAGGAAATTGACCAGGATGCTGCCTGAACAAAGAACATAGAACATTACTGCGCAGAACAGGCCCTTCGGCCCACGATGTTACGCTGACCAGTTACAAAACAATGACCCACTAGCCTAAACCAATCCCTTTTCATCCATAAACCTATCCACAGATCTCTTAAACGCCCCCAAACTAGGCGCATTTACAACTGCAGCTGGCAGGGCATTCCAGTCCCTCACCACCCACTGGGTAAAGAACCTACCCCTGACATCAGTCCTATAACTACCCCCCCTTAATTTAAAGTCATGCCCCCTCGTGCTAGCTTTCTCCATCCTAGGAAAAAGGCTATCACTATCTACCCTGTCTAAACCTCTAATCATCTTATATGTTTCAATAAGGTCCCCTCTTAGCCGCCTTCTTTCCAGCGAAAACAACCCCAAATCTCTCAGTCTCTCCTTATAGGATCTCCCCTCCATACCAGGCAACATCCTGGTAAACCTCCTCTGCACCCTCTCCAAAGCCTCCACATCCTTCCTGTAATGTGGGGACCAGAACTGCACACAGTACTCCAAGTGCGGCCGCACCAGAGTTGTGTACAGTTGCATCATGACGTTGCGACTCCTAAATTCAATCCCCCTACCAATAAACGCCAAGACACCGTATGCCTTCTTAACAACCTTATCTACTTGATTCCCAACTTTCAGGGATCTATGTACACATACACCTAGATCCCTCTGCTCCTCCACACTATTCAAAGTCCTCCCGTTAGCCCTTTACTCAACACATCTGTTATTCCTACCGAAATGAATTACCTCACACTTCTCCACATTAAACTCCATCCGCCACCTCGCAGCCCAGCTCTGCAACCTTTCTAAGTCTCCCTGCAAACTATGACACCCTTCCTCACAATCTACCACACCTCCGACTTTGGTGTCATCAGCAAACTTACTAATCCAGCCAACTATATCCTCATCCAGATCATTAATAAAAATTACAAACAGCAGTGGCCCCAAAACAGATCCCTGAGGCACACCACTCGTAGCCGAACTCCATGACGAATATTTATCATCAACCACCACTCTCTGTCTCCTATCTGCTAGCCAATTCCTGATCCAATTACCTACATCACCCCCAATCCCATACATCTGCATTTTCTGCAGAAGCCTACCATGGTGAACCTTATCAAATGCCTTGCTAAAATCCATATACACCACATCAACTGCCTTACCCCTATCCACCTCTTTGGTCACTTTCTCAAAGAACTCGATAAGGTTAGTAAGGCACGACCTACCCGCTACAAAACCATGCTGACTGTCTCTAATCAACTCATTACTCTCCAAATAACTATAAATCCTGTCTCTAATAATCCTTTCCAAAACCTTACCCACCACAGAAGTAAGACTCACCAGTCTATAATTCCCAGGGAAGTCTCTTCTCCCCTTCTTAAACAATGGGACAACATTTGCTGTCCTCCAATCTTCCGGTACTATACCAGAGACCAACGACGACCTGAAGATCAGAGCCAGAGGCTTTGCAATCACCTCTCTTGCCTCCCAAAGAATCCTAGGGTAAATCCCATCCGGACCAGGGGACTTATCTATTTTCAAACCCTCTAAAATATCCAGAACATCCCCCGTATCAACTGCAATACTATCTATTTTACATCCCTGCACCCCAGTGTCCTCCTCAGCTACATTCATGTCCCCTTGCGTGAACACCGAAGAGAAATATTGGTTCAACGCCTCTCCAATCTCCTCCGGTTCCACACACAACTTCCCTCTACTGTCTGTAACTGGCCCTAATCTTGTCCTAACCAACCTTCTGTTCTTGACATACCTGTAAAACGCCTTAGGGTTCTCCTTAATCCTATCAGCCAAAGTCATCTCATGTCCTCTTTTAGCCCTTCTTAACTCCCTCTTCAACTCCCTCCTAGCCAATCTAAAACTTTCTAATGCACTACCTGAGCCCTCAAGCCTCATCCGAACATAAGCCTCCTTTTTCTTCCTAACCAACAAATCAACTTTTTTAGTGCACCACGGTTCCCTGGGCCTACCAAATCCTCCTTGCCTGACAGGGATATACCTATCACAGACCCGCAATAGCTGCTCCTTGAAAAATCTCCACATCTCGGATGTTCCCAGTCCCTGTAATCTCCTAGTCCAACCAATGCTTCCTAATTCTCTCCTAATAGCCTCATAATTACCCTTCCCCCAGCTGAAACTACTGACCCGAGGTTCATGCCTATCCCTTTCCATCACTAAGGTGAACGTAATCGAATTGTGGTCACTATCCCCAAAATGCACACCAACTTCCAAGTCTAGCACCTGGTCTGGCTCATTACCCAGCACCAAATCCAATATAGCCTCACCTCTAGTCGGCCTATCTACATACTGAGTCAGAAAACCTTCCTGCACACTTTGAACAAAATCTGACCCCTCTAACGAGCTAGAGCTATAGCAATTCCAATCAACATGAGTAAAGTTAAAGTCCCCCATAACAACTACCCTATTACTTTCACTCCTAACAAGGATCGTCTCCGCAATCCTTTCCTCAACCTCTCTAGAACTTTTTGGAGGTCTATAAAAGACTCCCAACAGGGTGACCTCTCCTCTCCTATTTCTAATCTCCGCCCATACTACCTGAACAGACAAGTCCTCATCAAACTTCCTCTCTGACACTGTGATACAGTCCTTGACCAATAATGCTACCCCAACCCCCCCTTCTACCTCCTTCTCTACTCCGACTAAAGCATTTGTACCCCGGGACCTGCAACATCCATTCCTGATCCTGCTCTATCCAAGTTTCTGAAATGGCCACAACATCAAAGTCCCAGGTACTGGTCCACGCTGCAAGTTCATCCACCTTATTGCGAATACTCCTCGCATTAAAGTACAGAAGAACAGAAGAACAGAAGAAGAACAGAAGAAATAGGAGCAGGAGTAGGCCATCTGGCCCTTCGAGCCTGCCCCGCCATTCAATAAGATCATGGCTGATCTGTCGTGGCTCAGTTCCACCTTCCCGCCCTCTCCCCATAACCCTTAATCCCTTCTCTTATCAAAAACCCATCAACCCGCTTCTTAAAAATATTTAGCGAGGCAGCCTCCACCACTTCAACGGGCAGAGAATTCCAGAGATTCACCACCCTTTGAGTGAAGAATACGCATTTGAAGTTGAAGTATACGCATTTCAAACCCTGCTCCGCCCCACCCCCACAATGCCGTGCATTGCAGTCCCCATCTATGCCCCCCTCAGTTTCACCCCTCTACTCAGGATCCCACCCCCCCTCTGAATCAGTTTAAACCACTCCGTATAACCTTCACAAATTTACCCCCAGGATATTTGTTCCCCTCTGGTTCAGGTGTATCCCATCCCTCTTATAGAGGTCCCACCTTCCCCAGAACGAGCCCCAATTGCTCAAGTACCTGAACCCCTCCCTCCTGCACCATCCCCTCAGCCACGAGTTCAACTTTCCCTCTCTCTATTCCTCTCTAAACTATCCCGTGGCACAGGCAAGAATCCAGAGATAACCACTCTGTCTGACTTGGCCTTTAGCTTCCACCCCAACTCCATGAATCTCTGCTTAATATCCCCTTCCCTTAGCCTCCCTGTATCATGCGTCCCCATGGGTTGGAACATTTAAGTTATGAAGAGAGGTTGCGTAAACTTGGGTGGTTTTCATTGGAGCAGAGAAGACTGAAAGATGTCCTGATTGAGGTGTACAAGATTGAGAGACATGGACAGAGTGGATAAGGAGCAGCTGTTCTCCCCAGTTGAAAGGTCAGTCACGAGGGGGCATTGGTTCAAGGAGAGGGGCAGGAGGTTTAGGTGGGATGTAAGGAAAAACTTTTTTATCCAGAGGGTGGTGACGGTCTGGAATGTGCTGTCTGGAAGAGTGGTAGAGACAGGTTGCCTCACATTCTTTAAAAAGTAATTGGATGAATACTTGGCACATAATAACGTTCAGGACTATGGCCAAGTACTGACAGATGGAATTAGGTGGGTGTTCAGGTGTTTCAAATGTGTTTGTATGGACTTGATGGGCTGAAGGGCCTCTTCTGTATGATTCATTTTAAGGAATCCAACTGCCGCATGTGCGAAACTCTGCACAGCATTATCCCATACTGAAAAGACAGCCCACTCAAGCAATCAGAAATGGAAACAATCCCAGTTTGCACTCCTCAGTATTACAGATTATTCTGGACACAAGTTTTTTCATTAAAAGCATCCATCCAGTCCAGCTGACACTGACCAAAGTGTTTCAGTTACTCTTTTATTCTTTGATGTAAATGAAACAATAAGATGAAGCAGAATGCAACTGTTTAATCGCACTTAATTCTGAAGCTTGTTGTGTGCAAAGAAACTTGGAAAAATATGAAGTGCAAATGAGCAAATGTTTGCTTGAAAAGTGTAGCTCATAAAGGCAATCCTTCACATAATGGGCATTTCAAAATTACAGCATATATATTAACATGACCAATTTTATATTATTTTGTATCTTTCATTTGAGGAATTATACATAAGAGCAGGAGTAAGCCATCCAGCCCTTAAGCCGAGTCCGCCATTCAATAAAGTCACGGCTGGCTTTTTGTGGACTCAGCTCCACTTACCTACTCACTTACCATAGCCCTTAATTGCTTTACAGTTCAAAAATTTATCGATCCTTCCCTTAAAAACATTCAATGAGGTAGCCTCAACTACTTCACTGAACAGGGAATTCTACAGATTCAGAACCCTTTATGTGAAGAAGTTCTTCCACAGTTCAGTCCTAGCTCCGTCAGCTCCCCCTTATTTTGAGGCCAATCCACAGTGGAAACAACCTCCCTGTTTCTACTTTATCCATTCCCTTCATAATCTTACATGTTTCTATATGATCTCCCCTCATTCTTCTGAATTCCAATGAATGTAACCCCAGTCTACTCAGTCTCTTCTCATAAGTCAACCCTCTCAACTCCAGAGTCAAACCAGTGACTCTCCTCTGCACCTCCTCCAGTACCAGTATATCCTTTCACAAGTAAGGAGACCAAAACTGTACAAAGTATTCCAGGTGCGTTTTCACCATAGTCAGAGAGGAGTTGAAAATTTGGGTCAGAGCCCCTGCAATCACCTCCTTAGCCTCCGTCAGCAGTCTAGGGCATAGTTAAGTAAGTTCAGTTTATTTATTAGTCACAAGTAGGCTTAAAAACAGAGTTTTAAAAACAGTATTAAAAACAGAGTTGTCGTGATGGGAGTTTTAAAAACAGTATTAATAACAGAGTTGTCATGATGGGAGACTTCAATTTCCCAAACATCGACTGGAATATCCCTAGGGTAAGGGGTTTGGCTGGAGAGGAGTTTGTTAGGTGTGTTCAGGAAGGTTTCCTGACACAGTATGTGGACAAGCCTACGAGGGGAGAGGCTGTACTTGACCTGGTACTGGCGAATGAACCAGGGCAGGTGATGGATCTCTCGGTAGGAGAGCATCTTGGGAATGGTGACCATAATTCTATCTCCGTCACAATTGCATTGGAACGAGATAGGATCAGGCAGGCTAGGAAGGTGTTTGTCTGGAGTAAGGGGAAATACGAAGAAGTCAGGAAGTTACTTGGACAAATAAACTGGAAGGAGGCGTTCTTAGGGAAAAGTACCGAAGGAAGGTGGCGGATATTCAAGGAATGTTTGTCTGGCGCTCTGCATGACAATGTTCCGATGAGACAAGGGGGTTTTGGTAGGTCGCGGGAACCGTGGTGCACGAAGGCTGTGTTGAACCTAGTCAGGAGGAAAAGGAAGGTGTACAAAAGGTTCAGGAAACTAGGAGAGGATCTTGAAGAATATAAGGACTGTAGAAAGGAGGTTAAAAGGGAAATTAGGAGAGCCAGAAGGGGTCATGAGAAGACCTTGGCGGGTAAGATTAAGGAAAGTCCCAAGGCCTTCTATAAATATGTGAAAGGTAAAAGGGTGAGAAGGGAAAGGATAGGACCTATAAAAGGTGAAGGGGGAAAGGTCTGTGTGGAACCAGAAGAAATGGCAGAGGTGCTCAATGAGTACTTTGCCTCAGTATTCACAGTGGAAGCTGATCTGGGAGATCTTGCTACGGACCTGCAGCAGATGGAAAAGATTGAGTACGTGGACATTAAGGAGGAGGATGTGTTAGAACTTTTGAATTCTATCAAAATAGATAAGTCGCCGGGACCAGATGGGATGTACCCCAGGATACTGTGGGAGGCGAGGGAAGTGATTGCAGAGCCCCTGGCGATGATCTTTGCGTCGTCAATGGAGACGGGAGAGGTTCCGGAAGATTGGAGGATTGCGGATGTAGTCCCTATTTTCAAGAAAGGGAACAGAGATAGCCCGGGAAATTACCGCCCGGTGAGTTTGACCTCAGTGGTTGGTAAGCTGATGGAGAGGCTTCTGAGGGACAAGATTTACGAGCATTTGGAGAGGTTTGACATGATCAGGAATAGTCAGCATGGATTTGTCAAGGGCAGGTCGTGCCTTACGAGCCTAGTTGAGTTCTTCGATAATGTGACTGAACACATTGACGAAGGAAGTGCCGTGGACGTAGTGTACATGGACTTCAGCAAGGCGTTTGATAAGGTCCCCCATGCATGACTTCTTGAGAAGGTGAGAGGGCATGGGATCCAAGGGCCTTTGGCCTTGTGGATCCAGAACTGGCTTGCCTGCAGAAGGCAGAGAGTGGTTGTGGATGGGTCTTTTTCGGAATGGAGGTCAGTCACCAGTGGGGTGCCCCAGGGATCTGTTCTGGGACCCTTGCTGTTTGTCATTTTCATAAATGACCTGGATGAGGAAGTGGAGGGATGGGTTAGCAAGTTCGCTGATGACACGAAGGTCGGTGGTGTTGTGGATGGTCTGGAAGGATGTCAAAAGTTGCAGCAGGACATAGATAGGATGCAGGAATGGGCGGAGAAGTGGCAGATGGACTTCAACGCGGATAAATGTGTAGTCGTCCATTTCGGCAGAGCCAACGGGATGAACGAGTACACTATCAAGGGCAGGAGTCTTAGTAGCGTTGAAGAGCAAAAGGATCTCGGGGTCCGGGTCCACAGGACTCTTAAATCGGCCTCGCAGGTGGAGGAGGTGGTCAAGAAGGCGTATAGTGTACTGGCCTTCATTAATCGAGGGATTGAGTTTAGGAGTCGGGAGGTAATGCTGCAACTTTACAGGACCCTTGTCAGGCCTCATTTGGAGTACTGTGTGCAGTTCTGGTCGCCTCACTATAGGAAAGACGTAGAAGCTATTGAAAGGGTGCAGAGGAGATTTACAAGGATGTTGCCTGGACTGGGAGGCATGCCTTATGAAGATACGTTGAGGGAGCTGGGACTCTTTTCCCTGGAGAGGCGAAGGTTGAGAGGTGACCTGATAGAAGTTTATAAAATGTTGAGAGGAATAGATAGGGTGGACTCTCAGAGGCTATTTCCCCGGGTTGAAATGGTCGCTACGAGAGGACACAGATTTAAGGTGCGGGGAGGGAAGTACAGAGGTGATGTTAGGGGTAAATTTTTCACAGTTAGAAGTCTGACAACACCAGGTTTTAGTCCAACCGATTTATTTGATAATATTCTCACAAGCTTTCGAGGGGGCTGCCTCTTTGTCAAGTGAATGGAGAGTTCTGGCCTCAGACAGACAGAGCATACAAAGTACATACTTTGTATGCTCTGTCTGTCTGAGGCCAGAACTCTCCATTCACTTGACAAAGAGGCAGCCCCCTCGAAAGCTTGTGAGAATATTATCAAATAAATCGGTTGGACTAAAACCTGGTGTTGTCAGACTTTTTACTGTGTTTACGCCAGTCCAACGCCGGCATACCCACATCGTAAATTTTTCACTCAGAGGGTGGTGAGTGAATGGAATCGGCTGCCGTGATCAGTGGTGGAGGCGAACTCGCTGGGGTCTTTTAAAAGACTTCTGGATGAGTATATGGGGTTTAATGGGATTGAGGGTTATAGATAGGTCTATAGATTGGTGGGGTTGATGTGATCGGCGCAACTCGAGGGCCGAAGGGCCTGTTTGTGCTGTAATGTTCTATGTTTCTATGTTTCTCCACTAACATTGCAATGAAGTTACTGTGAAAATCCCCTAGTCACCACACTTTGGTGTCTTCGGATATGCTGAAGGAGAATTTAGCATGGCCAATGCACCTAACCAGCACATCTTTCGCATTGTGGGAGGAAACTGGAGCACCCGGAGGAAACCCACTCAAACATATGCAGCTGCATAACCTCCCTCATACAAAGAGCATACAAACATACTCCCCATACAAAGAACAAAGAAAAGTACAGCACAGGAACAGGCTCTTAGTATATCAAGCCTGTGCCAGTCATGATGCCCTAACTAAAGAAGAAACCATTTGCCCTTTACTCAGTCCATATCCCTCCATTCCCTCTCTATTCATGTACCCATCCAGATGTCGCTTAAATGTTGTTAATGTGCCTGCTTCCACCACCTCCTCTGGCAACACATTCCAGACACACACCACTCTCTGCATGAAAAATTTCCCCTACACATCTCCCTTAAACTTTCCCCCTCTCACCTTCAACCCGTGGCTCCTTGTAATTTGACAACACCTCTGACTATCCACCTTGTCTATGCCTCAATTTTGTAGACCCCTATCAGGTCTCCCCTCGGCCTTCATCTTTCCAGTGAAAACAATCCTAGTTTATTCAATCTCTCCTCATAGCCAATACATCAGGGAACTAAATATTGGGGTATCTTCTTCTCAGCCGTAAAATAAAATTGCTAACTGAAACAAATCTCCTTCGCTCTTTAAAAGAGACACAGTGAGGGTATTGCCCAGTTTGATAAGTTAATAAATTTTGATGCTATTTTGGCTGCTAAGGGAATACGGAATATTGGGATAGCGCGGGAAGGTGAAGTTGAAGGAAATCACCCATGATCCTGTTGATCAGCAAATCAGGTTTGAAAGGTCAGATGGTCTACTTTCAATCTTATTTTTATGTTCTTGAGTAGCCATCACCTGTTCAGATTTTGACATGGTTTGATCGATGGTGGCTCCCTCAAGATGTTGCTAGCAGAGGGTTCAGCAATGCTGGTACCATTGAGGGTCAGTACTGGTTTGTTGGGATTTCTCTCGCTGGAGATGGAACTTACTACCAGGTACCTATACAGCACAAATATTTCCAGCCACGTCATCCCCAGACAGGGTGTAAGACCAAGGATATGGTGGCCGCTGCATTATTGTAGGAGTTGTGGGCGGATTTCAACAATGGAATTACTCCTAATCTTGCAAGTGGGAAGGCCATTAATTAATCAGTTTAAGATATTTGGGCAGAGGCCACTGCCTTGAGGAACACTTGCAATTCTAACGACTGACCTCCAACAACCATCTTTCTATGACTTCAGTATAATTCAAACAAATAGATGGCTTTACACTTGAATAACCCAACTAAAACTCAGTTAAATCATGTTTTGATCTTGAAGAAGCCACTTTCACTTCCCTTCTAGCACAACCTTATTAACCATGTCCAGGTCATGGTTGCAAGTAGCTCTGAAGCCAAATGTTTCTTGAAGAACCGAGCAAAGTTCTGGTAGGTGATTCTTGATAGCACCCTTGGTGACCTCTTACATCAATAATGATGAATGGGAGGACGTCAACAGAATGTTCATTTGCTAGGCTAGGTTAACCTAATCTTTGTCAATAAGACGTACCTTAGAAATTGTCTACTTTGTTAGATAGATACAAGTTTTCATAACTATACTGGATATTCAGTATACAGACATAGGTTTCATTGTACAATAAAGTAGGATGTTGAGGCCTGTCATGTTCCTTTTGTCCAGGGCATCAGCAGCTCAATGCCACGTGCAGGGAATAAAATTAGTTGAGCGCTGCCATCTCAGATGGTGGGAGGAGAAAGATTGGATCATTCACCCCCACTTGCAAACAGTTTAATATTTTTTCTTGCACTCACATGCAAAGTTCCAACATAGATTAAGATGATTGGTTCATAAACTCTTTTCTTCCTTCTCCCACCATATCACATCCACTTGTGAAGATGATAAGTCTACAAAGCTTTGTTCAGTATATAGCCAGCTTTGTTTTTGATGTTAGTAGCATGCAGAGAGCCCATTATTGCAGATTTATAAATTGCCACTTCTTTTCAGTCTGCTTCTCGTGCGCCATTCTAAACTCTCCAGTGAACTGGAGCTGCTCTGCCAACTTAAAAGTAATAAAGGGGAGGGGAAAAGGGACGGACAGTCCAAGAGTGCATCAAAATCTAGTGCGGAAATGATGAGTTGTCCGCACTTTTCTAGCATTGTTGTTTTCATTTCAGATTTTAGATGTGCAATTTTTCTGTCCAAGAGATCCTAAAATATTTAGTGTAGAAACTTAAAGCAAGAACACTTGTTGCATGACAAATCTCTGTTTTCTCAAAAGACATGCCAACATAAAATATAAATGTTATATCCTTCATTCAGTAGAAAGATTGATACTTACAGGAAACAAATTTTCCCAGGTACTTAAAGCTGCAACAACAGCAGAAAGGTTGGTCTTCCTTTCTTCTTCGTATTCATCTTGTGAGTTCCGAATTAAATCACGATAAACTGATAAACAGTCTTCATAACGTTCTAATCGATACAACTGAAATTACAAAACAAAATCGAGCCATAACAACAACTTATATAACACTTTTAATGTAATGAAGTATAAATGGCGTCTTGACAGCAACATTATAAAATAAAGTATGACACTAAGCCATTCAAGATGAAAAAGGAGGTAAATTTTAAATACTGTCTTAAAGAAGGCAAGTGAGGTATAGGGTAGAGAGATGTAGAAATCAAATTCAGCTCAGGAGGCAGTAGTTAGGGAATGGTGTTTGAAGCAAGGACCAAATACGATGGCTTCAGCTTTCCCAAATTTAATTGGAGGAAATTTCTGCTCATCCAGTACTGGTTGTAAGATGAAGTCTGATAATTAAGCAATAGTTGAGAAGCCGGAATTAGACCTGGATGTCATCAGCGTACATGCTAAAACTAATGCTGTGCCTTTAGATGACATTGCTAAGGGGCACGTATATGAGAAATAGAAGGGAGCCAAGGAATCATCTTTGAAACACAGCAGAGGTAGCAGTGCAAGAACAGGAAGAGACGCATTATTTGTGACTGTTTGATAATGAATAAAGAGGTAAGCCTGGCACTATGTGAAAGCTCCCACCCAGCTGGATGAGAATGGAGAAACATCAAAACATAGATGATGGAGCAGGGGGAGACCATTTGGCCCTTCGAGCCCGCTCCGCCATTCATTCTGATCATCCAACACAATAGCCTAATCCTGCTTTTTCCCATACGCCCCAAGTGCTATATCCGGCTGCCTCTTGAATACATTCAATGTTTTGGCATCAGCTACTTCCTGTGGTAATGAATTCCACAGGCTCACCATTCTCTGGGTGAAGAAATGTCTCCTCACCTCCATCCTGAATGGTATATCCTGAATCTTGACTGTGACCCCTGGTTCTGGACTCTATGGAGAAACATTGGAAATGGATAGTGTAGAAATCATGTCAAAGGCTGCAGACAGGTCAACAAGGACAAGGAGAGAAAGTTTGACTTTGTCACAGTGATACAGAATGTTATTTGTAACTCTGATGAGAACATTTCAGTTCTGGAGTGGGTATGAATCTGATTGAGGGGATTCAAACATGTTGCTCCAGAATAAATAGGGACAGATTTTCAGAGCTGACAACATTTCCAAGGACTTTGGAGAGGAAAGCATGGCAGAAGATGGGATGGCAGTTTTAAAGAGGGATGGTCAAATGTTGGCAGCTGATTTAAAAAAGAGAAGGACAACACTTGGAAAGTAAAACATTCACAACATTCACATGGGGGTCAGGAGGAAAAGCTGGGTGACCTGCAATTTAGTGAGGATAGAATGAAGGAAACCAATATACATGCACACCAAGGTCGCTCTGATTTTCTGTACTTCCTAGGGTCATCCCATTCATCATGTATTCTTTTATCTTGTTTGAACTGCCCAAGTACATCACCTCACACTTGTCCAGATTGAATTCTATTTGCCACTGATCAGCCCATCTATATCCTCCTGAAATCTAAGGCTATCCTCCTCACTATTAACCACCCTACAATTTTCATATAATCCACAAAGTTACTGATCAACCATTCCACATTCAAGTCTAAATCCTTTATATAAACCACAAACAGCAAGGACCCCAAAGTCGATCCGTGCGGGACCCCACAGTCCTCTTTGACCATCACCCTTTGTTTTCCACAACTCAGCCAGTTCTGGATCCAATTTGCCAAAATTCCTTGGATCCCTCGGGCTCTTACCTTTGCTACCAGTCTCTCATGTGGGACCTTGTCAAAGGCCTTGCTGAAATCAAAAACCACCAGGTCAAATTCATTACCCACATCTACACACAGCAAGTGACAAGTACGGCAGGCTCACAGCACCAGGGACCCAGATTCAATTCCTGACTTGGGTGACTGCCTGTGTGGAGTCTTGCACGGGTTTCTTCCAGGTGTTCCAGTTTCCTTCCACAGTCTGAAAGACATGCTGGTTGAGTGCATTAGCCATGCTAAATTCTCCCTCAGTGTACCCAAACAGGTGCCAGAGTGTGGTGACTAAGGGATTTTCACTTCATTGCAGTGTTAATGTAAGCCAGCTTGTGACATCAATAAATAAACGCCGGTCACCTCTTAGAAAAATTCAATCAAGTTAACAAGACCACACAGACTGTCCTTGATTGATCCCTGCCTCTCGAAATGCAGAGTATTTCTATTTCTCAGTGACGGAAAAGTCCTACAACACATTGCTGGAGGGAGAAGTTTAAGATGGTCTCCAGTAGAGAAAAGAAGCACTCAAGGATTATCCTGCAATAGTGAGCAGATTTAGCAGATGAGAGCATTTTAAGTGGTCCAGACAACCCTGGTGAAAGATGACTAAAGCAGGTCAAATCACCTTCATACAGAATCTCTCTGGCCTTCAAGACTTTAGTAAATACACACAGCATCTGGAAAGATTGCAAAATTTTCTTGTACAGGATCTGTCCGGCATGTCTCTGGTGGCCTCCTTGTGCATTGCAATGATAAGTTTCAGGAATTAGATAGTCACAAAACATCCTTGCTTTATGAGTAATTACTGTAAAGGCATCAGATATCTCATCACAGCATAGACAAGTCCAAGCATGTAATCAGTACAGGATTTTGACAAACTTGTTTGGACATCCTGGCATGGAGAGCAATCAAGTCAACACTCGCTGTCAAAAGCTTTGTTGAGTCTATGGTCATACATATAAATCCTGTTGTTGCTAAAGGCTACAAACATCGATAGAGGGAATATCAACACTGCCAAAATCACAGTTTCATTCTCCATTTTAATATTTCAGATTCAAGTTTTAGTTTTGGGAAGATTAAATTTGTATGGGTAAGATCATTAAAATTCTACACTGTGCAAATGGCCAGATTACCAAACGTGGCAGCAAATCAAAAGGTGATCTGTTTGTTCATGATGTGGAAATACCGGTGTTGGATTGGGGTGGGCACAGTAAGAAGTCTCACAACACCAGGTTAAAGTCCAACAAGTTTATCTGATAGCATGAGCTTTCGGAGTGCTGCTCCTTCATCAGGTAATCTTTGCTTGTTCAATGAAGTGACAATTAGAAGGGAGAAAATTGAAACAATTGATGACCCATCTCTGAGCTTTTACTGGGGTTAGGAATCTACCATAGAATTTTACCAGAGAACTTCTACAGTGCAAAGACCATTCAGCCCATTGAGACTGTACCAACCCTTCAATAGAGCAAGGCCAACCCTCCACCCGTTTCTTTAACCCCAAGCATTTAACCCAATAATCCCCCAATTCTACACATTTTGGGACAATAAGGGGCAATATAACATAATCAATCCACCTAACCTGCATATCTTTGGACTGTGGGAAGAACAGTAAAAAGTCTGACAACACCAGGTTTTAGTCCAACCGATTTATTTGATAATATTCTCACAAGCTTAAGCTTTCGAGGTTACCCTCTTCGTCAGGAGAATGGAGAGAAACCAGAGGAACCCCATGCGTACTTGGCTAGAACACACAAACTCCACAGTGTCACCCAAAGCTAGAATCAAACTTCTTTGTCTCTGGCGCTGTAAGGCAGCAATGCTAACCACTATGCCATTATACTGCATGGTGTAGACCATGGAGATGTACACGTCACAGAATTGTTGTGGTACAGACAGAAGCCATTTGGCCCACTGTATCTGCTTTGGCCCCCCCAAATGAGCAATTCACCTAGTACCATTCCGTCTTTTCCCACAACCCTGCACATTCTTCATCGGGTAATTGTCTAATTCCTTTTTGAATGCTTCAATTGATCTTGCCTCCACCACAGCCTTAGGCAGTGTATTCCAAACCTCAATCATTTACTGCTTAAAAAAGTTTCTCCTCAAATTGCTTTTGCTTTCTTCACTAATTATTTTAAATTTGTGACCTCTCATTCTCAATCTTTTTATGAGTGGGAACAATTTCTCCCTGTCGACTCTGTCTAGACCCCTCCTGATCTGGAATACCATGAACGAATCTTTTTTATTCATTTATAGGATATGGGCCTCACTAACTGGGCCAGCACTTATTGCCCAGCCTTCGTTATCCTTGAGGTAGCGGTGGTGAGCTGCCTTCTTGAACAGCTGCAGTTCCTGATGTATAAATACACCCATTGCACTGCTAGGGAGGGAATTTCAGGATTTTGACCCAGTGACAGTGAAGAGATGGCGATAAATTTCCAAATCAGAATGGTGAATGACGTGGAAGGGAACCTCCAGGTGGTGGTGTTCCCAGATATCGGCTAATCATCCTTGGTGAGTTTCTGCAATGTATCTTGTAAATGGTACACACGGCTACCACTGTCCATCAGTGGAGAAGGGATTAAACGTTTGTGGAAGGAGTGACAATCAGCTGCTTTGTCCTGGATGGTGTCAAGCTTCTTTGCTGTTGTTGGAGCTGCAGTCACTCAGGCAAGTGGAAAGCATTCCATTATATTCCTGACTGGTGTCTTGTAGACTGTGGACAGGGTTTGGGAAGTTAGAACTTAAGTTGGGGATTCCTAACCTTTGACCTACACTTGTCATGGCTAGCTTAACTCAGTTTCTGATCAATGGTAGTCAATAGGATGTTGATACCCTGAATCTCCTCTCAATATTCATATCTCCAAGGAAAAAAGGCCTAACTTCGCCATAACTGAAGTTCCTCATCTCATGTCTGCATATCCTTCCCAAAGTGTGGCATCCGAAGTGTGGTGAATTTGTGGAATTCACGACCATACAAAGTACACCAATGTGTCGTGTGATTTCAAAAATAAATTAGATATAGCTCTTGGAGCTAAAGGGATGAAGGGATATTGAGGAAGGAGCAGGGGATGATGCAGGATTAGGGTATTGAATTTGATGATCAGCCATGATCATAATAAATGGCACAGCTGGCTCAAAGTGACAAGTGGCCTACGCATGCTTCTATTTTCTATATATGCTTCTATGTATAGCTTTTGCACCTTGAGTTTGCTGGAACTTTGTTTTACTCCACCGGTTTAATGTTTCCCTTTATCAATCTCGCCACCCATTCCCCCTTTTCTACCTTTCCTACCTTCGAGCATCTCGTACCCGGGGATATTCTTTGAGCTAGGTCTCTTATAGCCACAATGTATTTCCACACAACATTTTGAGCTCAAAACTCACCAGTCTTATTTAGCACACTCCATGCATTCACTTGCATGCATAGTAACCCTGGTTTAGATCCATTACCTTCTCCTTTACTCTGACCCCATTTATTAACTTACTATTCCCTACTCTAGTGCTATACATCTCTCCAAGAATTCTGTGCCCCTTATTAATTCTGCCTAATATCAGCATCTCGCTCCTACACCCTTGCTGTTAGTTTAAACCCTCCCCAGTAGCACCAGCAAGGAACTCAATCATTGCACTGTCCAGAAGCAGCCAGTCTGACTTGCAAAGGTCATCTCCCCAAACCCCAAGAGCCTGTCCCAACGTCCCAAGAAGCTGAAGCCCTCCCTCCTGCACCATCTTTCTGTCTTATCTCGTAATTTCCATTTTTATCCTAATTTTGTATTCACAAGGGGCAGCATGACGGTGGCACAGGGTTTAGCACTGCTGCCTCACAGAGTCAGGGACACAGATTCGATTCCCAGCTTGGATCACCGTCTGTGTGGAGTTTACATTTTCTCCCCGTATCTGAATGGGTTTTCTCCAGGTGCTCCGGTTTCCTCCCACACTCCAAAGATGTGCGGGTTAGATGGATTGGCCATGGTAAATTGCCCTTTAGTGTCAGGGGACTGGCTAGGGTGAATGCATGGGGTTGTGGGAATAGGGCCTGGGTCAGTGCAGATTCAAATGCCCTCCTTCTGCACTGTAGGATTTTATGATTCTACTGTAAGGGCATGGCACTGGGAGTAATCCAGAGATACTACTTTTAAGGTTATGCTTACCAGCTTTCTACCTACTTTCTTACATTCAGACATAGGACCACATCCCTCTTTTACCTATACCATTGGGACCAATGTGGACCATGACTAATCATTCTCTCCATCTCAAGGTGTTTTGAAACCTCTCAGTGACATCCTTGACGCTGGAATCCAGGATTCACATTCACGGCCTCGGAAATGCCCATTAATACCTTCAACTATCAACTCACCTATTATAATTGATGTTCCAGACTTTCCAGTGCTCCCTCCAGTATAGTTGAGCCATCTGTGGTGTATTAGACTTGGCTGCAATCAACAGATGAACCTCAGTCTCATCAAATATGATTACTGGTTGGAGGGTGAACTGCACTTGGGACTCTTGTTCTTTCTGCCTGTTCATTTTTGACTGTCTGGTGGTCATCCTTTCACTCTCCCTTGTATATTCTTCAGCTGTGGGGTGACCACATTTATAAATATGCTACCCACATAACTGTGAACCTCATGGATACTCTGCAAAGACACTGCTCAAAGTCCACAAGCTGGAGCTCAAGCTGTTGCAACTAATAACATTTCCTGCACAAGTGGTTTTCCAGGACATGGGAAAACTCCATATAACACTGGATGGACATTCACAAGGTTGGAATAGCTCTGCCATTTCTCTGTTAATTGATAACCTTTTGACTGCAATTAAACCTGACTTCTGGCAAGCAATCTTTACAATATTAATAAAGCTTGACATTAATAATGAACTTTCACAATATTGATAAACTCTACTAATACTTAGTACACCTTACCAGTGGTATTCTTACATTAGAACTTATGTTCTTGTGTAATAAACCTTACTTATCAATCTTATAAAACATTATAATAATGTATCTGAGTTTTGAAAGAGAAAATGAAAATACTCAACAACCAATAACTTACCTGTTTCCCTGCAATATCACACTGACTTTACCCAGAATATGGCTGGTGATCAGACTAGTTAGTTCTCCATTGCATTTTCAAATGGAAATCTCCCTGCTCTCCACTCTTTTTAAACTGAAGTCTCTGCCGCTCTATGTGCTTTGCACCCCAAATGGTGGTCACCCCACTCTCTCTCATACTGGTCTTGGCAGCTTTCTGTGCCTTTTTTTCCAAATGAAAGTTTCCATGCTCTCCTCTCTCTTTAAGTGAAGTGTCTGCCACTCTTTGCACCTATTTTTCAAATGGTCACTTACTCAATCAGACATTTAAATAATCCATGCAATACCCAAACAAAAGCTAAAAGAAGTTTATAAGAAGGGAGTTTCTTGGTGGTCCCAGCAAGGCTGGGAGAACATAAGAACATGAGAAGCAGGAGTAGGCCATCTAGCCCTTCGAGCCTGCCCCGTCATTCAATAAGATCATGGCTGATCTGAAGTGGCTCAGTTCCACTTTCCCGCCCCCTCCCCATAACCCTTAATTCCCTACGAAAAACCTATCTACCTGTGTCTTAAATATATTTAGCGAGGTAGCCTCCACCACATCAATGGGCAGAGAATTTCAGAGATTCACCACCCTTTGAGTGAAGAAGTTCCTCCTCAACTCCGTTCTAAACTGCTCCCCCCTTATCTTGAGGCTGTGTCCTCTAGTCCTGCTGTCCTTCCTGAGTGGGAAGAATCTCTCTACCTCTACCCTATCCCTCCCTTTCATTATCTTATACGTCTCTATAAGTTCCTTCCTCATCCTTCTAAACTCCAACAAGTACAAACCCAGTCTATTCAGTCTCTCTTCATAGTCCAACCCCCTCATCTCCGGTCTCAGCCTAGTGAACCTCCAAGGCCAAAATATCCTTGCACAAATGTGGCGACCAAAACCGTACACAGTACTCCAGGAGCGGCCTCACCAGTGCCCTATACAGCTGCAGCAAGACCTCCCTGCTTTTATATTCAATCCCCCTCGCTATAAAGGCCAGCATCCCATTCGCCTTCCTGACCACCTGCTGCACCTGCAGGCTAGGTTTTTGTGACTCATGCACAAGGACCCCCAGGTCCCTCTGCACCGTCGCCTGCTGCAGTTTTTCGCCCTTTAAATAATAATCCTTCCTACTATTATTCCTGCCAAAGTGGATAACTTCACACTTGCTAACATTATACTCCATCTGCCAGGTCCTCGCCCACTCGCTTAGCCTATCTAGATCCCTCTGCAGACTTTCCACATCCTCCGCACAATTTGCTTTTCCACTTAGCTTTGTGTCATCAGCAAATTTCGACACCCTACACTCAGCCCCCTCATCCAGATCATCTATATAAATGGTAAATAGCTGAGGCCCCAGCACTGATCACTGCGGCACTCCAATAGTCACCAACCACCAATCAGAATAGCACCCATTTATACCAACTCTCTGCCTTTTAGACAACAATCCTCTACCCACGCTAACACCTTACCATCAACTCCATGCCCCCAACCTTCTGAAGCAACCTTTTGTGCGGCATCTTATCAAACGCCTTCTGAAAATCGAGAAACACCACATCCCCTCTGTCTATCACACTAGTCACACCCTCATAGAATTCCAATAAATTTGTCAGACACGACTTCCCCTTAATGAATCCGTGCTGCGTTTGCTCTATCAAACAATTCTTCTCAAGGTGCCTCGCTATTTCTTCTTTGATGACGGATTCAAGCATTTTTCCCATAACAGACATTAAACTAACCGGCCGATAATTCCCTGCCTTTTGCCTGCTACCCTTTTTAAACAGCGGCGTAACATTAGCCGTTTTCCAATCTTCTGGCATTTCCCCAGAATCCAGTGAGGTTTGGAAAATAATCACTAAGGCATCTACTATCACCTCTGCCATTTCCTTCAGAACCCTGGGATGCATTCCATCCGGTCCTGGGGACTTGTCCACCATCAGTCCCGCTAGTCGATCAAGCACTACCTCTCTAGTGACAGTAATTGCATTCAGGCCCTCAACTCCTACCATCCTCCTATCTTTAATACCTGGCAAACTATTTGCGTCCTTCTCCGTGAAGACTGAGGCAAAAAACTTATTTAAGGCCTCAGCCATTTCCTCATGTCCCACCACTAAATCCCCCCTCTCATCCTCTAAGGGTCCAACATTCACCCTAGCCAGCCTCCTCCTCTTTATATATTTATAAAAACTCTTAATATCCTTTTTTATATTTAGTGTTAGTTTAGCTTCATAGTCTATCTTTCCTTTCTTTATCATCATCTTCATCAATCTTCTACTCGCCCACTACTTTTAGCCCCTCTAAACGCATCAGCTTTTAATTTAATATTTTCCTTTAATTCCTTCAATAACCACGGTTGATTATCCCCTCTCCTACGTTCCTTCTTTACCATTGGAATAAATTTCTGCTGAGCACCGAAAAAGATCTCCTTAAAGATCCTCCACTGTTCCTCAGCTGTCCTACTGACCAATCTGCGCCCCCAATCTACATTCGCCAATTCCTCTCTCATCCTATCGTACTCCCCTCTGTTCAAACAGAAGACACAGGTTCGGGACCCTACTTTCTCGTCCTCCATCTGCATCAAAAACTCAACCATACTATGATCACTCTTCCCAAGAGGATCCCTCACAACAAGGTCCCTAATTCTACCTGCCTCGATACACAACACCAGATCTAAGATAGCTCGCTCCCTTGTCGGTTCCATCACACACCGTTCAAGGAAATTATCCCGGCAACGTTCCAAGAACTCTTTCTAAAGCTCACCGCGTCCGACTTGGGTCATCCAATCAATACGTAGATTGAAATCCCCCAAAATTATCGCCGTTCCGTTTCTGCACGCATCATTTATTTGCTTGCTTATAGCCCACCCCACCTCTAAGTTATTATTTGGGGGCCTAGAGACCACACCCACCAGCGTCTTCCTCCCCTTACTGTTCCTTATCTCCACCCACAACGATTCCACGTTCTGCTCTTTGGAGCCTATATCTTCCCTTACTACCACCCTGATATTACCCTTAATCAGCAGAGCTACCCCTCCCCCTTTTTCCTTCCGTCTATCCTTCCTAAACATTTGATACCCCTGGACATTCAGCTCCCAGTCCCTGTCACCCTGCAACTACGTTTCCGTAATGGCCACCAGATCATATCCATTTGTGCTGATCTGCGCCACCAGCTCATTCACTTTGTTCCGAATGCTTCGTGCATTCAGATAAAGTGTCTTTATCCCAGCCTTTATCTGGATCCTATTTGAAGGAACGCTACCAACCTTTCTCATGCCCCCTACTCCCTTTATTATTGTGACATCCTTGACCTTTTCCCGTACCTGTACCCTCTCTTTTACTTTAGACATTGTAATTTCTCCAACCCCTGCACCCTCCACCCCCTAATTAGTTTAAAGCCCTATCTACAGTCCTAGTTATACGATTCGCCAGGACTCTGGTCTCAGCACAGTTCAGACCAAGACCGTCCCATCTGAACAGGTCCCAAATGCCCCAATACTGGTGCCAATGCCCCATAAATTCAAACCCATTCCTCCCACACCAATCCCTGAGCCACCCATTCATCTCTTTAATCCTATTTACCCGACGCCCATCTGCACGTGGTTCAGGTAGTAATCCAGAGATAACCACCTTGTCGGTTCTGCTTTTTAACTTCATTCCCAGCTTTTCATACCCCCTCTGCAAATCCTCAGTTCCCATTTTGCCTATGTCGTTGGCACCCACATGTACCACAACAACCGGATTCTCACCCTCCCACTCCAGGTTCCTCTGCAGCCCAGATGAGACATCTTGGACCTGAGAACCAGGCAGACAACACACCCTTCTGTATTCTTTATCCCTGTCACAAAGGACAGTGTCTATACCCCTAACTACACTATCCCCAATTACCACTACATTCCTCTTTACTTCTTCCTCTTTGACCTGTGTCTGCACCACTGAACCGTGGGCAGTTTGCTCATCAACCTTACAGCCCTCGTCCTTGTCCACACTGGGAGCAAGAACCTCAAACCTGTTGTGCAGATTGAGAGGCTGAGGCCTTTGGGTCCCCGCCTCCTTCCTCCCCACCCCCTCCCCCACCCCCTCCTTCCTCCCCCCTCCCCAACCCCCTCCTTCCTCCCCCCTCCCCAACCCCCTCCTTCCTCCCCCCTCCCCAACCCCCTCCTTCCTCCCCCCTCCCCAACCCCCTCCTTCCTCCCCCCTCCCCAACCCCCTCCTTCCTCCCCCCTCCCCAACCCCCTCCTCCCTCCCCAACCCACCCCTCCTCCTCCCTCCCCACTCCTCCCCCTCCTCCTTCCTCCCCACCCCACCCCCCCTTCCTTCCCACTCCTCCCCCTCCTCCTTCCTCCCCACCCCACCCCCCCTTCCCCCCCACCCCCCAGCAGCACCCTCTTGTTCCTGACCCTTAGAGTGAGCCAGTCTACGGGATGTGGATGTCTCTTGCACCCCATTATCTACGGTACACTCCCTCTCCCTGATGAGCCTCAATGTTTGAAGCTCAGAGGCCAGCTCATCTACTTTGAGCTGGAGCTCCTCCAGCAACCTGCACTTACTGCAGACATGGTCACTGGGAAGGACCTTGGGGTCCACCAGCTCCCACATCATACAGAAACCACACATCACATGCCCCTCCATCACAGTCTCTTAGTAATTACTGAACACAGTTAAGAATTTAAACTTACCTGGCCTTTTTCTGCCAAGCCCTTTGATCCTAAGCCTTTACAGCTCACTCTGCTTCCCTCTCACTCCGCTGCCCGCTCCCGACGCTGCCCACTGTCTACAGCAGGCCTCCTTTTAAACTTTGCGCGGTAAAAATAATCCCTTCCCACAAAGCCCCGTGGCCCACTTCTCTGTAGTTTTTAAATGAGAAAACCATCACTAAGCCCACGAAAATGTTTACAAAGGTAATTGCTTACCTTTACTCCGTGCGACTTTCACTCCTCCCGCTCCAGCGAACAAACAGGTTGCTAACTCAGCATACAAATTATTCAAGTCAGCCTCAGAATCAAAGGTTTGGTTTTGAAATTAAGAATCTTGATTTTGGAACACCTCAGTATGCGACATGGCGACAGGTTAAGGGGAAGTGAATTTTTGTATGCGAGTAGCTGAACAGTTCAGCTTGGTGAAGCTAGGAATGGGTGGCACAGTGGTAAGCACTGCTGCCTCACCTGGGTTCAACTGCAGCCTTGGATGGCTGTGGATTTTGCACATTCTCCCAGTTTGTGTGGGTTTCCTCCGGATGCTCCGGTTTCCTCCCACACTCCAAAGCTGTGCAGGCTAGGTGGATTGGCCATGCTAAATTGCCCCTTAGTGTCCCAAGATGTGTAGAGTAAATGGATTAGCTACAGGGATAAGAGGGGGCCTGGGTAAGATCTCTGTCAGTCCTACTGGGCAAAAGGTCTTTTCTGCACTGCAGAGATTGTATGAATCAATGACTTGGAGCTAAAAACAACCAGCTCTGTGTGTAAGCCCTGAATTCAGATGGCAAAGGAAAATAATTGGCCAAAAGCTGTGCAACAGCTGTGTACCAGGAGAACAGAAATATTAGAAACCAATGATGTTCTTAATTTTCTGTTAAACTCACTGTACAGGAATTGAAAGTGTATTTTAGGCTCAAGTGGAATAGTCGCAGACCTTGCCACGCAGCCCTGGATAAATTTGGGCTTAATCCCAAGGAAGTGGATAACCTTCAAGAAGCTGAGAAGTAGCCAAAGACTTTCTGTGGAGAAGTCAATGCAATTTAGCTAGTGTTTGTTTTAACTTGGTGAATGGTGGGACACTGACACATAGAACACTTCAGCACAAACAGGCCCTTCGGCCTACAAGTTGCGCCAATCACATCTATACCTACCAAGCCACAGAACTATCTATAACCCCCAATCCCATTAGATCCCATATACTCATCCAGAAGTCTTTTAAAAGACCCCAGCGAGTTCGCCTCTACCACCACCGACGGCAGCCGATTCCACTCACTCACCACCCTCTGAGTGAAAAACTTTTCCCTAACATCCCCTCTGTACTTGCTTCCCAGCACCTTAAACCTGTGTCCTCTCATAGCGACCATTTCAGCCCTGGGAAATAGCCTCCGAGAATCCACCCTATTTATTCATAGAACATAGAACACTACAGCACAAACAGGCCCTTCGGCCCACGAGTTGCGCCGATCACATCAACACCTACCAACCTACAGACCTATCTATAACCCTCAATCTCATTAAACCCCATATACTCATCCAGAAGTCTTTTAAAAGACCCCAGCGAGTTCGCCTCCACCACCACTGACGGCAGCCGATTCCATTCACTCACCACCCTCTGAGTGAAAAACTTACCCCTAACATCACTTCTGAACTTCCCTCCCTGTACCTTAAATCTGTGTCCTCTCGTAGCAACCATTTCAACCCGGGGAAATAGCCTCTGAGAGTCCACCCTATCTATTCCTCTCAACATTTTGTAAACTTCTATCAGGTCGCCTCTCAACCTTCGTCTCTCCAGGGAAAAGAGTCCCAGCTCCCTCAACCTAACTTCATAAGGCATGCCTCCCAGTCCAGGCAACATCCTTGTAAATCTCCTATGTACCCTCTCAATAGCTTCTACATCTTTCCTATAGTGAGGCGACCAGAACTGCGCACAGTACTCCAAGTGGGGTCATTAGCATTGGGGCGTCCCTGGTAAGGTAAATGGATATGGTACAATAATAATGTTTTTTTTTCCTTTTCATTCACAGGTTTTAAGTCGGTCCGCCTTGTATCCAACGAGGGGCATACACATGATGGGTCATACTGGGGCTGCTCTTGGTTGTTCGAGATTGGCCTAGTGCTTCATGTCATTAGTGTGTGCCTAAACTGGACCCGATACTGGGCAAGACGACAGCTCAGTGACTATCACTGACTGCTGTGCAGACACATGGATTTGGGCCGGTGTCTGTGAGAGTTTGTGCATTCTCCCCGTGCTTGCGTGGGTTTTCTCCGGGTGCTCCGGTTTCCTCCCACACCCCAAAGATGTGCTGTTAAGCTGACTGGCAGTAATAAATCAGTTTCCCTCAATCTGGATGGCCATAAAACATTAGACAGGGATCGTGGGTGGAGAGGGGGACTAGTGCTGTTGCGATGGCGGCGCGGGCTCGTTGGGCCGAAGGGCCTGTTTCCTGGGCTGTTTTTGTTCTTTGTTCTAACACGGTTGACTTTTAACTGCCCTCTCTCTCTGAAGTAATTGAGTAAGCCACTCAGTTCAAAGGCAATTATGGAGGGATAACAAATACTGGCCCAGCCAGCAACACCCACATTATGAAAAAATAAAGAAAAACCTTATTGCAGTATAGTAAAATTTAGTTGTTTAAAAACCTGGCATTTTGTGGTTTAATTCTTTCAGTTAAAACACACTGGGTGGCAAGTGTTTAGCACTGCTGCCTCACAGCATCAGGGATCCGGGTTCAATTCCGGCCTTGGCTGCCTATGTGGAGTTTGCACGTTCTCGCCATGTCTGCATGGGTCTCCTCCGGGTGCTCTGGTTTTGTGTCTCTGTCCAAAAATATGCAGATTAGGTGGATTGGCCATTCTAAATTGCTCCTTGGTGTAGGTCAGGTGAATTAGGTGGAAATGTGTCAGATTATAGAACATAACAGCGCAGAACAGGCCCTTCGGCCCACGATGTTGAGTCGACCAATTAAAAAAGCAATGACCCTCTAACCTAAACCAACCCCTTTCCATCCATAAACCTATCCACGGTTCTCTTAAATGCCCCCAAACTAGGCGCATTTACAACTGCAGCAGGCAGGGCATTCCAATCCCTCACCACCCTCTGGGTAAAGAACCTACCCCTGACATCCGTCCTATAACTACCCCCCCTTAATTTAAAGCTATGCCCCCTTATGCTAGCTTTCTCCATCCGAGGAAAAAGGCTTTCACTGTCCACCCTATCTAAACCTCTAATCATCTTATATGTTTCAATAAGGTCCCCTCTTAGCCGCCTTCTTTCTAACGAAAACAACCCCAAATCCCTCAGACTCTCCTCATAGGACCTTCCCTCCATACCAGGCAACATCCTGGTAAACCTCCTCTGCACCCTCTCCAAAGCCTCCACATCCTTCCTATAATGTGGGGACCAGAACTGCACACAATACTCCAAGTGCGGCCGCACCAGAGTTTTGTACAGTTGCAACATGACGTTGCGGCTCCTAAATTCAATCCCCCCACCAATAAATGACAAGACACAGTATGCCTTCCTAACTACCTTATCTACCTGACTCCCAACTTTCAGGGATCTATGTACACATACACCTAGATCCCTCTGTTCATCAACACTATTCAGAGTCCTCCCGTTAGCCCTATACTCTCCACATCTGTAATTCCCGCCAAAGTGAATTACCTCACACTTTTCCGCATTAAACTCCATCTGCCACCTCTCGGCCCAGCTCTGCAACTTATCCAAGTCTCTCTGTAAACTATGACACCCCTCTTCATTATCTATCACACCTCCAACTTTGGTGTCATCAGCAAATTTACTGATCCACCCAACTATACCCTCATCCAGATCATTTATAAAAATTACAAACAGCAGTGGCCCCAAAACAGATCCCTGAGGCACACCACTTGTAACCGAACTCCACGACGAATACTTTCTATCAACCACCACCCTCTGTCTCCTATCTGCTAGCCAATTCCTGATCCAATTAACTGAATCACCCTCAATCCCATACATCTGCATTTTCTGCAGAAGCCTTCCATGGTGAACCTTATCAAACACCTTACTAAAGTCCATATATACCACGTCAACTGCCTTACCCCCATCCACCTCTTTGGTCACTTTCTCAAAAAACTCAATAAGGTTAGTAAGGCACGACCTACCCTTCACAAAACCGTGCTGACTATCTCCAATCAATTCATTACTCTCCAAATAACTATAAATCCTATCCCTAATAACTTTTTCTAAAACTTTGCCCACAACAGAAGTAAGACTCACCGGTCTATAATTCCCGGGGAAGTCTCTGTTCCCCTTCTTAAACAATGGGACAACATTCGCCATCCTCCAAACCTCCAGCACTGTATCTGTGACCAATGACGACCTGAAGATCAGAGCCAGAGGCTCTGCAATCGCCTCTCTTGCCTCCCAGAGAATCCTAGGGTAAATCCCGTCCGGCCCAGGGGACTTATCTATTTTCAAACCCTCAAGAATATCTAGCACATCCTACTTATCAACTGCAATACTGTCCAGTTTACAACCCTGTAACCCAGTGTTCTCCACAGCTACATTTATGTCTCCCTGCGTGAACACCGAAGAGAAATATTGGTTCAATGCCTCTCCAATCTCTTCCGGTTCCACAAACAAATTCCCACTGCTGTCTCTAACTGGCCCTAATCTTGCCCTAACCAATCTCCTGTTCTTAACATATCTATAGAACGCCTTAGGATTCTCCTTAATCCTATCAGCCAAAGTCTTCTCATGTCCTCTTTTAGCTCTTCTTAACTCACTTTTTAACTCCCTCGTAGCCAATCTAAAGTTTTCCAGTGCACTACCTGAGCCCTCAAGTCTCATCCTGACATAAGCCTCCTTTTTCCTTTTAACCAGCGAAACAACTTTTTTAGTGCACCACGGTTCCCTTGCTCGACCATTTCCTCCTTGCCTGACAAGGACATACATATCAAGGATTCGCAGTACCTGCTCCTTGAAAAAACTCCACATTTCAGACGTTCTCAGCCCCTGTCATCTCCTAGTCCAACCTATGCTTCCTAATTCTCTCCTAATAGCCTCATAATTACCCTTCCCCCAGCTAAAACTACTGACCCAAGGTTCATGCCTATCCCTTTCCATCACTAAGGTGAACGTAACCGAATTGTGGTCACTATCACCAAAATGCACACCAACTTCCAAGTCTAGCACCTGGTCTGGTTCATTTCCCAACATCAAATCCAATATAGCCTCACCTCTAGTTGGTCTATCTACATACTGAGTCAAAAAACCTTCCTGCACGCTTATGGGAATAGGATGAAGAAAGGGCCTGGGTAAAATAATCTGAGTTGTTGTATACTTGATGGGTCGAATGGCCACCTTCTGTACGTAAGGAGTCAATGGATGCTATTCTGGTTGGCAGTTGGTGACGAGTGGAGTGCCGATGGGATCGGTGCTGGGGCCTCAACTGTTTACCATTTATATAGATGATCTGGAGGAGGGGGCTGAGTGTAGGGTAATGAAATTTGCTGATGACATGAAGATGAGTGGAAAAGCAAATTGCGTGGAAGGTGTGGAAAGTCTGCAGAGGGATCTGGATAGGCTGACTGAGTGGACGAGGACCTGGCAGATGGAGTATAATGTTAGCAAACATGAGGTTATCCACTTTGGTAGAAATAATAGTAGGAGGGATTATTATTTAACAGGCGAAAAGCTGCAGCATGCTGCAGTGCAGAGGGACCTCGGGGTCCTTGTGCATGAGTCGCAAAAACCCAGTCTGCAGGTGCAGCAGGTGATCAAGAAGGCGAATGGAATGTTGGCCTTTATAGCGAGGGGGATAGAATATAAAAGTAGGGAGGTCTTGCTGCAACTGTACAGGGCACAGGTGAGGCCGCAGCTGGAGTACTGTGTGCAGATTTGGTCGCCGCATTTGCGGAAAGATATTTTGGCCTTGGAGGGAGTGCAGAGAAGGTTCACTAGGCCAATACTGGAGATGAGGGGTTTGGACTATGAAGAGAGATTGAATAGACTGGGTCTGTACTCGTTGGAGTTTAGAAGGCTGAGGGGGGATCTTACAGAGACATATAAGATTATGAAGGGGATAGATAGGGTAGAGGTAGAGAGATTCTTCCCACTTAGAAAGGATAGCAGAACTAGAGGGCACAGCCTCAAAATAAGGGGGGGGGGGCGCAGTTTAGATCAGAGTTGAGGAGGAACTTCTTCACTGAAAGGGTGGTGAATCTCTGGAATTCTCTGCCCGTTGAAATGGTGGAGGCTACCTCACTGAATATATTTAAGACGCAGGTAGATAGGTTTCTGATAGACAAGGGAATTAAGGGTTATGGGGAGAAAGCGGGAAAGTGGAACTGATCCACTTCAGATCAGCCATGATCTTATTGAATGGTGGGGCAGGTTCGAAGGGCTAGATGGCCTACTCCTGCTCCTATTTCTTATGTTTTATGAACAGATTTTTCAAATTTCTCTTTAAATGTTAAATCTCAAAAGAGATTGTAACAAAACCAGAAAGAGAAATTTGCATTCAGCCTCAGTCTACACCAGAGTGCATGACTCCTTTTCCAGAGTTGCTCACTAGTAACTTCTTTAACTGAGATAATGATAGGTTCCCAGGCTGTATCCAAGGGCCCAGAAATTGGTCACCCAATGTTTAAGTTTCTTTCACAGTCACTGTTGTGAGATAAACACAGCCTAATTAAACCTAAGCTTGTTTGAAATTAATTCACTTGAGAAGCTGGCCAGTTTCTTAAACAGATGTTCCCATTTATCTACAATTAAAACTTTAAATCCTAAAACTGAAAGTTATAATCTAAAACAAAGGAAGCATGAACCAAATATTCACAACCCAAGTCATGATTAGTCCATCAGTGATCTTGAAAACAAAAATCAGGTCATCTATTTTCCAATGACAATACCCCTAACTTTGGAAGTCTTTTTCCAAAATGAAAACTCCAGCTACCTGGTTTTATAGCACAGAAGATGGCTATTTGGCCCATCTTGTCCAAAGTGGCTTTCTGTAACAGCATCTCTGCTATTCCTTTCCCTGTAACCCTACAAATTCTCCTCCTTCGGATGTTTATCTTATTCCCTTTCAAAAGTCGTGATTGAATCTACCTCCATTATATTCCCAGAAATTTCATTCCAAATTCTCTTTGCTGACAATGCAAACAAAGTTTGTTATTGCTTCTCCTGAATCACCTTCACAAGACCAAAAACACATATGAGCCAACCAGACAGTATGCCTGATGGATCTGACCAGCATTTTAGATACTATAAGTTCTTTAGACTTGTACTATACCCTCAGTAGTAAAATTTGCATACCACTTGTCCATAAAGTTCCTTTAATTTGTTAGTTTGTTGGTCTACGCTTTCAATAGTCTTCAATGCAGTTTCTATTCGGTTCAGTCGATATTCACAGTAGGCCTTTTCAAAGGCAATTGCTTCACTAAAAAGAGGAAAATAAAGTTAATTTTGATAGACTGAGTTAGAGTCATACAGTGCAGAAGAGGCCTTTCGACCCATCGCGTCTGCATCGACAATAACTACCACTAGAGTCCTGCTGATTGCATTTTCCAGCACTTGTCTCATATCCTTGAACGTTATGGTATTTCAAGTGCTCATATTTTTTAAAGGTTATACATTTTCCAGCCTCCACTACCTTCCCAGGCAGTGCATTCCAGGTTCCTACCACTCTGGATGAAAAATTGTTTCCACAAATCCCCTCTGAAACTCCTGTCCCTTATGCTAATTGCTAAAACTATGCCTCCTAATGACTGACCCTCCCTATCAAAGGGAACAGCTGCTTCATATTTATCCTATTCATACCCTTCATAATCAAATATACCCCAATCATGTCCCTCCCTCAGCCTTCTCTGGTTTAGAGAAAACTGTCCAGTCTCTCCTTATAGCTCAAATGTTCCATCACAGGCAACATTCTTGTGCATCTCCCCTGTAGCCCCACTTGATCTTTCACATCGCTCCTTTAGTGAGGCGACTAGAACTGCACATTGTACAACAGCTGTGGCCTAACCAACGCTCTGTACAACTCTAAAACAATCTCCTTGCTTCTATATTCTGTGCCACAACTGATAAAAACTTGTGTCCCATATGTCTTCTTAACTATCCTATTCACCTGCTCTGCCATCTTTAGGGATGTGAATAAGTACCCCAAGATCCATCTGTTCCTGAGATTCCTGCTGTCCTGCCATTCATTAAATACTCCCTTGTTTTGTTCTTCCAAAGTGCATCATCTCACACTTAGCAGGGTTAAATACTATCTGCCACTGTTGTGCCCATTTGACCAACCCATCCATGACTTCCTGTAACCTACGACCATCTTCTTCACTATTAACCATCCTACCAATCTTCGTGACATCTGCAAACTTGTTTATCAACCCCCCCATATTATCAGATATGTTATTTACATATGTAACAAACAATAAGGGTCTCAACACTGAACCTCGTACTACACCACTGGACAGCACATTCGCCTCCAATCACTCAGTGTTCTACTCTGTGTCCTAGCCAGTTTCAGATCCATCTTACAAAGTTTCCCTGAGTTTTATGTTCAAGGTTTCAACCTTCTCAATCGGTCTCCCACGTGGGATCTTGTCAAAGGTTTGGCTACAGTCTATATAAATTACAACAATTGCACTTGCCTCATCCACACATTTAATAACATTTTTGAAAATTTTATCAAATTTGTTAGGCATGATCTCCCTCTGACAAAGCCATGCTGACAATCCTGAATTAACCCATGCCTTTCCAAGTGGAGATCCTCCTCCTCAGAATTTTTCCAATTGCTTCCCTACCACTGACATGAGGCTCACAGGTCTGTAACTCCTGGTTCACCCCTCTTGAAAAGTGGAACCACACGAGCCAACCTCCAGTGCTCTGACACTTCCCCCTGTGGCCGCAGAGGAACGAAAATGTGTGTCAGACACCCTGCAATTTCCTGTCTCGCCTCGCACAGCAATCTGGAATGCAATTCATCTGGGCCAAGGGATTGATCCATTTTTAAACCCATCAGAGCTTCCAATACCTCCCCATTTCCTGTGTCAAACTACACAAGTTCCTCAGAGTCCCTTATCCTGTATTCTGCACCTACGTTCTCATTTTCCTGAAGGAACACCACTGAGAAGTATTCATTTAACGCCCTTCCAATGTCCAGCAGCTTCACACACTGATTGCCCACTTAATCGCTAATGGGCCCTACTCTTTCCCTGGTTAATCTCTTCCCCTTATGTATTTATGAAATATCGTAGGATCCTCCCTAATTTTGTTTGCAAGTTCTTTTTCATGTCCCTTTTTCATTCTTCAAATTGCCATCTTAAATTTTCTCTTGCACTTCCTACATTCGTGGGCCAAAATGAATTGCTGCCTTCGAATTTGCTAAAAGCCTTTCTCTTCTTCCTTATCAAGTGCTGAAATGTCCTTGACATCAAGGTTCCCTGAATGTACAGCCCCTACATTTCATGTTAAAAGGAACATGAGGGACTTATATTTTCCCAGTTCTTTTTTAAATGCCCAGCCCCTCCCCAACTCCTTCACTGTAGATGTTGCGGCGAGGAGCTGCATCGACTTTAGCTAGCGATATAATTTTTTTTAAATAGTTGCATTCACATTTTTCAAACCTATCTATATTTTCAAAAATACAGGATTCGTCTGCTGTAAACCAATAGTGACATATTCCTTTCAATTAAATCTGATTATCAGCCATGTCACAGTAGAATGCAAAGATATTGAAAGCTACCTGAATAAATTGCCAGACTAAAAATGCAGGATGTGATAATAATGGCTACACTTTCAAAGTGTCTCATTGGATGGAAATGTTTTAGAATGCCCTGACTTCACCAAAAGTGCAACAGAATTTTTTTTTTTATTTCTTTAATCCTGCTTGATAAACTTCAACAATAAACATTGAGCCTGACTATTTGGTTATGCTACATATATGTGTATATATATTTATTTTTATATAAAATGAAATTGACATATTGTACAGATTTGACAAAGTACCTCACAAGAGGTTATTGCAGAAGGTAGAGGGACATGGAGTTGGGGGTAGGGTGTTAGCGTGGATAGAGGATTGGTTGTCAAATAGGAGGCAGAGAGTGGGGGTCAATGGATGCTATTCGGATTGGCGGATGGTGACTAGTGGAATGCCCCAGGGGTCGGTGCTGGGGCCTCAGCTTTTTACCATTTATATAGATGATCTGGAGGAGGGAACCGAGTGTAGGGTGTCAAAATTTGCTGATGACACCAAGATTGGGGGAAAGGCAAATTGTGCGGAGGGTGTGGAGAGTCTGCAGAAGGATCTAGATAGGCTGGGCGAATGGGCCAGGAAATGGCAAATGGAATTTAATGTTGGCAATTGTGAGGTGGTCCACTGTGGTTGCGTGGGTTTCCTCCGGGTGCTCCGGTTTCCTCCCACACCCCAAAAATGTGCTCTCAGGCTAATCGGTTTTTACCAAATTGACACTATTTCTTCCCTGAATCTGACTGAGTAGGGTTCCATTCATAGATATGCAGGGTAGAATAGGTGTAGGGTGATGTGGCGGTGCGGGTTCGTTGGGCCGAAGGGCCTGTTTCCCGTGCTGGATTGTTCTTTGTTCTTTGTTGTTCTTTGAAAAATGGTAGGAAGGACTATTACTTACGGGGCGAAAAACTGCAGCAGGCGACGGTGCAGAGGGACCTCGGGGTCCTTGTGCATGAGTCACAAAAACCCAGCTTGCAGGTGCAGCAGGTGGTCAGGAAGGCAAATGGGATGCTGGCCTTTATAGCGAGGGGGATTGAATATAAAAGTAGGGAGGTCTTGCTGCAGCTGTATAGGGCATTGGTGAGGCCACAGCTGGAGTAGTGTGTGCAGTTTTGGGCGCCGCACCTGCGCAAAGATATTTTGGCCTTGGAGGTTTACTAGGCTGATACCGGAGTTGAGGAGGTTGAGCTATGAGGAGAGGCTGAATAAACTGGGCTTGTACTCATTAGAGTTTAGAAGAATGAGGGGAGATCTCATTGAGATGTTGAATCTCATTGATGAATGGGATGGATAGGATAGAGGTAGAGAGACTCTTCCTGCTCAAAAAAGACAGTAGGACTAGGGGGCACAGCCTCAAGATAAAGGGGGGGCCGGTTTAGAACGGAGTTGAGGAGGAACTTCTTCACTCAAAGGGTGGTGAATCTCTGGAATTCTCTGCCCGTTGAAGTGGTGGAGGCTGCCTCGCTAAATATTTTTAAGACGCGAGTTGATGGGTTTTTGATAAGAGAGGGGATTAAGGGTTATGGGGAGAAAGCGGGAAAGTGGAACTGAGCAGCGGCAGATCAGCCATGATCTTATTGAATGGCGGGGCAGGCTCGAAGGGTTAGATGGCCTACTCCTGCTCCTATTTCTTATGTTCTTATTTTGAGCCCATGTGTTTCATGTTTTAGCACTGTATCTTACCTGGTGAGCACCTTAGTATGAGTGTGGATTATATTAAGAGCTTCTTTAAAATTTCCATTATGAACGAGACAGACCACTTTACAATGCAGAGCAGTCACATCATCCTTGTCCTCTTGCAGTACTACAGAAAAAATCAACAAATGAAGATTCACATACATTAATTTTATTAAGCTTTAGCTTCACACGAGATGAATTCATGGAAATGTCAACCAAGTTTACAAACAGCCATTCTAAACTCCACCTATGGCTAAAAATATATTTCTTAATTTCCTCAAATTTATTGCTGTCTTTAGCAATTAAGAAAGTTGACATTCTTTATTCCTTGCTAAACAGTTGAAAGTTGCAATAAATCATCGACACTTACTTCCCTTAGCTGAAAGCTATGACTGTAACACTACATTTTGCACTCTCTCCTTTCCTTTTCTATGAACAGTATGCTTTGTGTGTACAGTATGCAAGAAACAATACTTTTCACTGTACATTAATATGTGACAATAATAAATCAAATCATTTCTCTCACCAATCAAGTGAAGCTCTGCTTCTCCAAATACCAATTCCTTTGTCATCCTAAATGACTCTGAAGCTTCACACTTTGCAAAAAAGAACATTTTTAAAACCATGCAAAACCTCTAAATGGAGATGTTGAGAGGGAATTGGACACAGTCGTACAGAACACAAAGTTCGTACGTACGTGGCAGCAAATGTTGACCTCTAGAGGATGAGAAAGGGGACCTAGTGGTAGGGGATGAGATAACAATAATGTCATTAAGACCCTCCAGTCCTACCACCTTTCCATCGCTAACACCCGGCAAATTATTCACGTCCTCCTCCGTGAAGACAGAAACAAAAAAGTTATTCAATACCTTAGCCATATCCTCATCCCCTACCACTAGGTCCCCTTTCTCATCCTCTAAAGGACTATTACTTACGGGGCGAAAAACTGCAGCAGGCGACGGTGCAGAGGGACCTCGGGGTCCTTGTGCATAAGTCGCAAAAACCCAGCTTGCAGGTGCAGCAGGTGGTCAGGAAGGCGAATGGGATGCTGGCCTTCATAGCGAGGGGGATTGAATATAAAAGTAGGGAGGTCTTGCTGCAGTTGTATAGGGCATTGGTGAGGCCGCAGCTGGAGTACTGTGTGCAGTTTTGGGCACCGCACCTGCGCAAAGATATTTTGGCCTTGGAGAGAGTGCAGAGGAGGTTTACTAGGCTGATACCGGAGTTGAGGGGGTTGAGCTATGAGGAGAGGCTGAATAAACTGGGCTTGTACTCGTTAGAGTTTAGAAGAATGAGGGGAGATCTCATTGAGACATATAAGATGATGAATGGGATGGATAGGATAGAGGTGGAGAGACTCTTCCCGCTCAAAAAAGACAGTAGGACTAGGGGGCACAGCCTCAAGATAAAAGGGGGTGGTTTAGAACGGAGTTGAGGAGGAACTTCTTCACTCAAAGGGTGGTGAATCTCTGGAATTCTCTGCCCGTTGAAGTGGTGGAGGCTACCTCACTAAATATTTTTAAGACGCGGGTTGATGGGTTTTTGATAAGAGAGGGGATTAAGGGTTATAGGGAGAAAGCGGGAAAGTGGAACTGAGCAGTGACAGATCAGCCATGATCTTATTGAATGACGGGGCAGGCTCGAAGGGCTGGATGGCCTACTCCTGCTCCTATTTCTTATGTTCTTATGTGAAGGTTCACTAGATTGGTTCCTTGGAGGTGATGGTGAGCCAAAGAAGACAGGCTGAGTAAATAGGCCTATAATCATTGAAATTTAAAAGATTGAGAGGTGACTTTATGAAAGATATGACATTTTGCAGGGACTTCAATAGGAAGACACAGAAGTTGATTTTTCCGGGAGAGTCTAGAATATGGGAGCATAGTGTCAAGATAATGTGTCAACCGAAGAAAGAAGAAATTTCTTCACCCAAGGGTTGCGAATCTTTGGAAGACAATCATTTCAAGATGGTGCTGGAGTGTGATGACTTCTTCTGAGCTCTCCCCCAGCACACGCTCTAATTCTATCTTTTATTCTCATTTTATGCTTTTAAAACTATACCATAGCTCTTATAAATTCTCTAACAATGCTCTATTTCAATCTCTTACAGATTTGGCACATTAGACTTTGAATGGACCTACCATGTATTAAGTCAATTTTTCTCTACATCCTAGCTATGACTGTAACTACATTCCACATGCTCTCTTTCCCTTTTTCCCTATGTACTCTATGAACGGTTTGCTTTATCTGTATAGCGCACAAGAAACAATACTTGTCACTGTACACCGATACGTGACAATAATAAATCAAATTCCAAAGAGTTTGCAGTTCCCTATGGCGCAGTACACTCATGGTTGAGCTCAAGAGGTTTCTGTTCTCTCCCCTCACCCTCATAACTCCCCCTCCCCTCCGGCCCCGCCCCCCCACCTCCCCTCCAGCCCCTACCCGCCCCCCCCCTCCCCTCCGGCCCCTACCCGCCCCCCCCCCCTCCCCTCCGGCCCCTACCTGGTGCCCCCCCGGCACCCCCTCTCCCCGACACCCCCCCCCCGGTCCTCCACTTCTCCCCTACCCCCACCCACCCTCCAATGCCCCCCGGCCCCCACCCCCCTCCCCTCCCCCCACCCCTCCCCCCACCCCCTCTCCAGCCCCCCTTCACTTCCCCCACCCCCCCCTCCCCTCGGCCCCCCACCCCACCTCCACTCCCCCCTCCTCCCCCCAGCCCCCCACTTCCCCCCTGTCCCCAACCTCCCCCCTCCCCTTGGCCCCCCACCTCCCCCGAGGCCCCCCACCGCCCCCAACCCTCTCCCCGATCCCCCCCCGCTCCCCGATCCCCCCCCTCTCCCCGATCACCCCCCTCTCCCCGATTCCCCCGCCCTCCCCGATTCCCCCCCCCACTCCCCCCCCGATTCCCCCCCCCACTCCCCCCCCCTCTCCCCGATCCCCTCTCCCCGGTCCCCCCTCTCCCCGATCCCCCCCCCTCTCCCCGGTCCCCCCTCTCCCCGATTCCCCCCCTCTCCCCGGTCCCCCCTCCCCCCGATTCCCCCCCCCCCCCCGATTCCCCCCCCCTCCCCGGTCCCCCCTCCCCCCGATTCCCCCCCCCTCCCCCCGATTCCCCCCCCTCCCCCCGATTCTCCCCTACCCCCACCCACCCTCCAATGCCCCCCTCCCCCCGGCCCCCACCCCCCCTCCATTTCCCCCCACCCCTCCACTTCCACCTCCCCTCCCCCCCTCCCCCCACCCCCCCTCCCCTCCCCCCACCCCCTCTCCAGCCCCCCTTCACTTCCCCCACCCCCCCTCCCCTCGGCCCCCCACCCCACCTCCACTCCCCCCTCCTCCCCCCAGCCCCCCACTTCCCCCCTGTCCCCAACCTCCCCCCTCCCCTTGGCCCCCCACCTCCCCCGAGGCCCCCCACCGCCCCCAACCCTCTCCCCGATCCCCCCCCCTCCCCGATCCCCCCCTCTGCCCGATCCCCCCCCGCTCCCCGATCCCCCCCCCCGCTCCCCCCCCTCTCCCCGATCCCCCCCCTCTCCCCGATCACCCCCCCCCTCTCCCCGATCCCCCCCACCTCTCCCCGATCCCCCCCCCCACTCCCCCCCCTCTCCCCGATCCCCCCCCCCTCTCCCCGATCCCCCCCCCCACTCCCCCCCCCTCTCCCCGATCGTCCACCCTCTCCCCGATCCCCCCCCCCCTCCCCGATCCCCCCCCCTCTCCCCGGTCCCCCCCCCCCCGCTCCCCGATCCCCCCCTCTCCCCGATTCCCCCTTTCCCCGATTCCCCCTTTCCCCGATTCCCCCCCCCCCGATTCCTCCCCCCGAATCCCCCCCCTCGATTCCCCCCCCCTCCCCCCGATTCCCCCTCCCCCCCTCCCCCCGATTCCCCCTCCCCCCGATTCCCCCCGATTCCCCCCCCCCTCCCCGATCACCCCCCCCCGATTCCCCCCCCCCTCCCCCCGATTCCCCCCCCCTCCCCCCGATTCCCCCCGCCCCCTCCCCCCGCCCCCTCCCCCTCCCCCCGATTCCCCCCCCCGATTCCCCCCGCCCCTCCCCCTCCCCCCGATTCCCCCCCTCCCCCTCCCCCCGATTCCCCCCCCCTCCCCCCGATTCCCCCCCTCCCCCTCCCCCCGATTCCCCCCCCCCTCCCCCCGATTCCCCCCGCCCCCTCCCCCCGATTCCCCCCGCCCCCTCCCCCTCCCCCCGCCCCCTCCCCCCGATTCCTCCCCCTCCCCCCGATTCCCCCCCCCTCCCCCTCCCCCCGATTCCCCCCCCTCCCCCTCCCCCTCCCCCCGATTCCCCCCCCCTCCCCCTCCCCCCGATTCCCCCCCCCCTCCCCCCGATTCCCCCCCCCTCCCCCTCCCCCCGATTCCCCCCCCCCTCCCCCCGATTCCCCCCCCCCTCCCCCCGATTCCCCCCCCCCTCCCCCCGATTCCCCCCCTCCCCCCGATTCCCCCCCCCTCCCCCTCCCCCCCTCCCCCCGATTCCCCCCCCCTCCCCCTCCCCCCGATTCCCCCCCCCTCCCCCTCCCCCCGATTCCCCCCCCCTCCCCCTCCCCCTCCCCCCGATTCCCCCCCCCCTCCCCCTCCCCCCGATTCCCCCCCTCCCCCCGATTCCCCCCCTCCCCCCGATTCCCCCCCTCCCCCTCCCCCCGATTCCCCCCCTCCCCCCGATTCCCCCCCCTCCCCCTCCCCCCGATTCCCCCCCTCCCCCCGATTCCCCCCCCTCCCCCTCCCCCCGATTCCCCCCCCTCCCCCTCCCCCCGATTCCCCCCCCTCCCCCTCCCCCCGATTCCCCCCCCTCCCCCTCCCCCCGATTCCCCCCCCTCCCCCTCCCCCCGATTCCCCCCCCTCCCCCTCCCCCCGATTCCCCCCCCTCCCCCTCCCCCCGATTCCCCCCCCTCCCCCTCCCCCCGATTCCCCCCCCTCCCCCTCCCCCCGATTCCCCCCCCTCCCCCCGATTCCCCCCCCTCCCCCCGATTCCCCCCCCTCCCCCCGATTCCCCCCCCTCCCCCCGATTCCCCCCCCTCCCCCCGATTCCCCCCCCTCCCCCTCCCCCCGATTCCCCCCCCTCCCCCTCCCCCCGATTCCCCCCCTCCCCCTCCCCCTCCCCCCCCCCTCCGGGCCGGTCCTCACTGCGACACGTCACCCTGAGGCCGCGGTATTCGGCCTGTCCGGATCGCGGGTCCACGGGATCTCTTACTTTTGTTGAGGGACTTCAGGGCCCGGCTATAATCCGCACTTTGACCGCAGCGATTCACCTCCGTCCACAGCGCAGTCACAGACCCAACACCGCTCGCCATTCCGATCAACCCGTCTCCCAGGCTCCCATCAGCGGCAATAAAACCTGGGCCCTCCGCCGCCGCTGCCCCCTCCCGGCCGGGCCCTCCATGTGCTGCCTGGTGATTTTTTTCCTGACGTCAAATGATAATTTGGAATCAATAATCTTTCTGATTAATAATTGAAGAGGAGATGGTGGCAGATTGGGTATGTCATTGCATCAACACTTCTCCATCTTCATGGCAGCTTGGTATGGTTCGTGCTCTGCCCAAGACCACAAGGAACTACAAAGGTCCTGAACAAAGCCCAGTCCATCAGGGAAACCAGCCTCCTATCCATTCATTCTGTCTACACTTCTGGCTGCCTCCAATAAGCAACCAGCAGAATTAAGGAGCCCCTGCACCCTGGATATTCTCTCTTCCACGTTCTTCCATTGGGAAAAAGATACAAAAACTCAAGAACACCCAAGCTATAATTGCAACACTACATTCTGCACTCTTGTCTCCATCTCTGTGAACAGTATGTTTTGTCTGTATAGCATGTAAGAAACAATACTTTTCACTGTGTACTAAAACATATGACAATAATAAATCAAATCATATTAGCACTCCAGCCCATCATCCCAAAACTCTTATTGGAGTGGAGCAAATTTACTGGAACAGCTGCAAACTGGTCCTTCAACCACTCAGTTCCTGTTCCAAGATACTGTCATAAAAACATTCTACAAACTCATCTCTCAGACCATTTTTTGCAATTTGATTGTCCCAATATATGTAAAGGTTAAAATATTTATGTGGCAATATCTTCATTACCTGTAAATGATGCAACCATTACAGGGATTCCCATGATGTAAGAGGAGAGAGAATTAACAAAAGTACAACTTTGCTGAATTATTCCGCAAATACATCTAATGGATTGTGTCCTTAACATGGCGAGTTTAGGCTTCTTCCTATCCTATCAGCTTGAAACTCCGAACCAAAATGGGAAGATTGCAAAGTCAAACTAGCATAAAAAGCCAGAGTTAAACACTCATTTTCAAATTTTTATGATATGTGGGATCTTTTTGGGTAAGATTTCATATACTTTCATAGAAACTAGTGGCTGGAATAGGTCATTCAGTCCTTCGAGCCTACTCCATCATTCATTTTGAAGTGGTGGAGGCTGCCTCGCTAAATATTTTTTAAGAAACGGGTTGAAGGGTTTTTGATAAGAGAAGGGATTCAGGGTTATGGGGAGAGGGCGGGAAGGTGGAGCTGAGTCACGACAGATCAGCCATGATCTTATTGAATGGCGGGGCAGGCTCAAAGGGCCAGATGGCCTACTCCTGCTCCTAATTCTTATGTTCTTATGTTCTTATCATGGCTGATCATTGAAGTCAATATCTTGATCCTTTTAGCCCCAAGAGCTATATCTAATTTCTTCTTGAAATCAGATAACGTTTTGGCCTCAACTACATTCTGTAGTCATGAATTCGACACATTCACCACAGTTTGGGTTGAAGAAATTTCTCCTCATCTCAGTTCTAAAAAGTTTATCACCTATGCTCAAACTATGACCCTGAGTTCTGGACTCCCCCATCGGGAACATTCATTCTGAATTTATCCTGTCTAAAATTCTATCAAGGTAGATAAGTCGCCGGGACCAGATGGGATGTACCCCAGGATACTGTGGGAGGCCAGGGAAGTGATTGCAGAGCCCTTGGCGATGATCATTGCGTCGTCAATGGAGACGGGAGAGGTTCCGGAAGATTGGAGGATTGCGGATGTAGTCCCTATTTTCAAGAAAGGGAACAGAGATAGCCCGGGAAATTACCGCCCGGTGAGTCTGACCTCAGTGGTTGGTAAGCTGATGGAGAGGCTTCTGAGGGACAAGATTTACGACCATTTGGAGAGGTTTGACATGATCAGGAATAGTCAGCATGGATTTGTCAAGGGCAGGTCGTGCCTTACGAGCCTAGTTGAGTTCTTCGATAATGTGACTGAACACATTGACGAAGGAAGTGCCGTGGACGTAGTGTACATGGACTTCAGCAAGGCTTTTGATAAGGTCCCCCATGCAAGACTTCTTGAGAAGGTGAGAGGGCATGGGATCCAAGGGCCTTTGGCCTTGTGGATCCAGAACTGGCTTGCTTGCAGAAGGCAGAGAGTGGTTGTGGATGGGTCTTTTTCGGAATGGAGGTCAGTCACCAGTGGGGTGCCCCAGGGATCTGTTCTGGGACCCTTGTTGTTTGTCATTTTCATAAATGACCTGGATGAGGAAGTGGAGGGATGGGTTAGCAAGTTCGCTGATGACACGAAGGTCGGCGGTGTTGTGGATGGTCTGGAAGGATGTCAAAAGTTGCAGCAGGACATAGATAGGATGCAGGAATGGGCGGAGAAGTGGCAGATGGACTTCAACGCGGATAAATGTGTAGTCGTCCATTTCGGCAGAACCAACGGGATGAACGAGTACACTATTAAGGGCAGGGGTCTTAGTAGCGTTGAAGAGCAGAAGGATCTCGGGGTCCGGGTTCACAGGACTCTTAAATCGGCCTCGCAGGTGGAGGAGGTGGTCAAGAAGGCGTATGGTGTACTGGCCTTCATTAATCGAGGGATTGAGTTTAGGAGTCGGGAGGTAATGCTGCAACTTTACAGGACCCTCGTCAGGCCTCATTTGGAGTACTGTGCGCAGTTCTGGTCGCCTCACTATAGGAAAGACGTAGAAGCTATTGAAAGGGTGCAGAGGAGATTTACAAGGATGTTGCCTGGACTGGGAGGCATGCCTTATGAAGATAGGTTGAGGGAGCTGGGACTCTTTTCCCTGGAGAGGCGAAGGTTGAGAGGCGACCTGATAGAAGTTTATAAAATGTTGAGAGGAATAGATAGGGTGGACTCTCAGAGGCTATTTCCCCGGGTTGAAATGGTCGCTACGAGAGGACACAGATTTAAGGTGCGGGGAGGGAAGTACAGAGGTGATGTTAGGGGTAAGTTTTTCACTCAGAGGGTAGTGAGTGATTGGAATCGGCTGCCGTCGTCGGTGGTGGAGGCGAACTCGCTGGGGTCTTTTAAAAGACTTCTGGATGAGTATATGGGGTTTAATGGGATTGGGGGTTATAGATAGGTCTATAGATTGGTGGGGTTGATGCGATCGGCGCAACTCGAGGGCCGAAGGGCCTGTTTGTGCTGTAATGTTCTATGTTCTATGTTCTAACCCTCTTAAAATTGTACAAGTTTCTGTGGGATCCCCTCTCACCCTCCTAAACGTCAGTGAATATGATAATCTACCTAGTCTGCTCTCATATGACAGACCTGCCACCCCAGGAATCAGGTTGGTAAGCCTTTGTTGTACTCTCTCTATTACAAAGACATCCTTCCTCAGATAAAGACATCAGAATTGCACACAATACTCCAGGGGTGGTCTCACCAATGCCCTATACAATTGCAGCAAAACATCCCTATTCCTATACTCGTTGAGCCTGATTTCCGTTTTGTAAATCCATACTAACTTTGTTTGAGTATACTACTGCCTTCCAAATGCCAAGTTATAAAATCCTTGATAGATTCTAGCAACTTCCTCAGCACTAACTGGGTCAGTGGTCTATAGTTCCCTATTTTTTCTGTACCTCTTTTCTTGAATAGTAGGCTTACATTAATTAGCTAGCCTCCAATCTGTAGGGACTATTCCACACTCCAAAGAATTTTGGAAAATAACCAATGGATCTACTATTTAGGTGGATTGGCCATGCTAAATTCTCCTTCAGTGTACCCGAACAGACACCAGAGCGTGGTGTCTAGAGGATTTTCACAGTAACGTTGCAGTGTTAATGTATGCCTACTTGTGACTAATGAATAAACTTTTAACTTTAATTATTTCCAGGGCTACTTCCTTAAATACTCGGGGATGAAGATTATAAGGATCTGGATATTTTTCCATCTTAAATCCCATCAATTTAACCAAATCATAGCACAGGAACAGGCCCTTCAAGCCGACACCAACCATATTGCCCAACTGAACTAAAATCCCCTACCCTTCTGGAGACCATATCCTTCTACTCCCATCTTATTCATGTTAGAAAATGTTACAAACCATCATTAAGGAGGAAATAGCGAGGCATCTTGAGGGGAATTGCTTGATAGGGCGGACGCAACACGGTTTCATTAAAGGGAAGTCGTGTCTGACAAATTTACTGGAGTTCTATGAGGATGTGTCTAGGGCAGTGGATGGAGGAGAGCCGGTGGATGTGGTCTTTCTGGATTTTCAGAAGGCGTTTGACAAGGTACCTCACAAGAGGTTATTGCAGAAGGTCAGGGGACATGGAGTTGGGGGTAGGGTGTTAGCGTGGATAGAGGATTGGTTGTCAAATAGGAGGCAGAGAGTAGGGGTCAATGGGTGCTATTCGGATTGGCGGTTGGTGACTAGTGGGGTGCCCCAGGGGTCGGTGCTGGGGCCTCAGCTATTTACCATTTATATAGATGATCTGGAGGAGGGAACCGAGTGCAGGGTGTCGAAATTTGCTGATGACACCAAGATTGGGGGAAAGGCAAATTGTGCGGAGGCTGTGGAGAGTCTGCAGAAGGATCTAGATAGGCTGGGCGAATGGGCCAGGAAATGGCAAATGGAATTTAATGTTGGCAAGTGTGAGGTGGTCCACTTTGGTAGGAGGAATGGTAGGAAGGACTATTACTTACGGGGCGAAAAACTGCAGCAGGCGACGGTGCAGAGGGACCTCGGGGTCCTTGTGCATGAGTCGCAAAAACCCAGCTTGCAGGTGCAGCAGGTGGTCAGGAAGGCGAATGGGATGCTGGCCTTCATAGCGAGGGGGATTGAATATAAAAGTAGGGAGGTCTTGCTGCAGCTGTATAGGGCATTGGTGAGGCCGCAGCTGGAGTACTGTGTGCAGTTTTGGGCGCCGCACCTGCGCAAGGATATTTTGGCCCTGGAGGGAGTGCAGAGGAGGTTTACTCGGCTGATACCGGAGTTGAGGGGATTGAGCTATGAGGAGAGGCTGAATAAACTAGGCTTGTACTCGTTAGAGTTTAGAAGAATGAGGGGAGATCTCATTGAGACATATAAGATGATGAATGGGATGGATAGGATAGAGGTGGAGAGACTCTTCCCGCTCAAAAAAGACAGTAGGACTAGGGGGCACAGCCTCAAGATAAAGGGGGGGCGGTTTAGAACAGAGTTGAGGAGGAACTTCTTCACTCAAAGGGTGGTGAATCTCTGGAATTCTCTGCCCGTTGAAGTGGTGGAGGCTGCCTCGCTAAATATTTTTAAGAAACGGGTTGATGGGTTTTTGATAAGAGAAGGGATTAAGGGTTATGGGGAGAGGGCGGGAAGGTGGAGCTGAGTCACGACAGATCAGCCATGATCTTATTGAATGGCGGGGCAGGCTCGAAGGGCCAGATGGCCTACTCCTGCTCCTATTTCTTATGTTCTTATGTATTTGTCAAGACACCCCTTAAAAGTCACTATCGTATCTGCTTCCACTACCTCTCCCTGCAGCAAGTTCCAGGCACCCACCACTGTCTATGTAAAAAAAACTTGCCTTGTAATATCTCCATTAAACCTTGCCCCTTGCACCTTAAACCTATGTCCCCTAGTAATTGACTCTTGCACCCTGGGAAAAAAAGCTTCTGACTGTCCAAATTTGTCCAAAGCTATTTTTCTACTAATGCTGATTTCCTCTAGCTCCTGACTAAAACGTGTTTCTTTTGGCACTTCTGACACATCTTCACAAAGGAAAACATGAATAAAGTATAAATTTAATTCCTCAGCCATTTCTTTATTTGCCGTTATGAATTCTCCCATTTCTGATGTAAGGGGCCTATGTTAGTTTTCATCAATCTTTTGCTCTTTACATATCTATACAGACTTTTACAGTCAGTTTTTATATTCAAAGCCAGCTTACTTTCATACTCTGTTATGTCCTTCTTAATCAATCCTTTGGTCCTCCTTTGCTGAATTTTAAACTGTTCCCAAGGAGCAGGTACTGCGAGTCCTTGATATGTATGTCTCTGTCAGGCAAGGAGGAATTGGTAGGGCTAGGGAACCGTGGTGCACTAAGAAAGTTGGTTCACTGATTAAAAAGAATAAGGAGGCTTATGTCCGGATGAGACTTGAGGGCTCAGGTAGTGCACTAGAAAGCTTTAGAGTGGCTAGGAGGGAGTTAAAGAGTGAGTTAAGAAGGACTAAAAGAAGACATGAGAAGACTTTGGCTGATAGGATTAAGGAGAATCCTAAGGCGTTCTATAGATATGTTAAGAACAAAAGGTTGGTTAGGGCAAGATTAGGACCAGTTAGAGACAGCAGTGGGAATTTGTGTGTGGAACCGGAAGAGATTGGAGAGGCATTGAACCAATATTTCTCTTCGGTGTTCACGCAGGGAGACATAAATGTAGCTGTGGAGAACACTGGGTTACAGGGTTGTAAACTGGACAGTATTGCAGTTGATAAGGCGTTTGAAAGGGTGCAGAGGAGATTTACAAGGATGTTGCCTGGACTGGGAGGCATGCCTTATGAAGATAGGTTGAGGGAGCTGGGACTCTTTTCTCTGGAGAGGTGAAGGTTGAGAGGCGACCTGATAGAAGTTTATAAAATGTTGAGAGGAATAGATAGGGTGGACTCTCAGAGGCTATTTCCCCGGGTTGAAATGGTCACTACGAGAGGACACAGATTTAAGGTGCGGGGAGGGAAGTACAGAGGTGATGTTAGGGGTAAGTTTTTCACTCAGAGGGTAGTGAGTGATTGGAATCGGCTGCCGTCGTCGGTGGTGGAGGCGAACTCGCTGGGGTCTTTTAAAAGACTTCTGGATGAGTATATGGGGTTTAATGGGATTGGGGGTTATAGATAGGTCTATAGATTGGTGGGGTTGATGCGATCGGCGCAACTCGAGGGCCGAAGGGCCTGTTTGTGCTGTAATGTTCTATGTTCTATGTGCTAGATATTCTTGAGGGTTTGAAAATAGATAAGTCCCCTGGGCCAGACGGGATTTACCCTAGGATTCTCTGGGAGGCAAGAGAGGCGATTGCAGAGCCTCTGGCTCTGATCTTCAGGTCGTCGTTGGTCACAGGTATAGTGCTGGAGGATTGGAGGATGGCGAATGTTGTCCCGTTGTTTAAGAAGGGGAACAGAGACTTCCCTGGGAATTATAGACCGGTGAGTCTTACTTCTGTTGTGGGTAAGGTTTTAGAAAAAATTATTAGGAATAGGATTTATAGTTATTTGGAGAGTAATGAATTGATTGGAGATAGTCAGCACGGTTTTGTGAAGGGTAGGTCGTGCCTTACTAACCTTAGAGTTTTTTGAGAAAGTGACCAAAGAGGTGGATAGGGGTAAGGCAGTTGATGTGGTGTATATGGACTTTAGTAAGGCGTTTGATAAGGTTCACCATGGAAGGCTTCTGCAGAAAATGCAGATGTATGGGATTGAGGGTGATCTAGGTAATTGGATCAGGAATTGGCTAGCAGATGGTAAGTATTCGTCATGGAGTTCAGTTACGAGTGGTGTGCCTCAGGGATCTGTTTTGGGGCCACTGCTGTTTGTAATTTTTATTAATGATCTGGATGAGGGTATAGTTGGGTGGATTAGTAAATTTGCGGATGACACCAAAGTCGGAGGTGTGGTAGATAGTGAGGAAGGGTGTCATAGTTTACAGAGAGACTTGGACAAGTTGCAGAGCTGGGCCGAGAGGTGGCGGATGGAGTTTAATGTGGAAAAGTGTGAGGTAATTCACTTTGGCAGGAATAACAGATGTGTGGAGTATAGGGCTAACGGTAGGACTCTGAGTAGTGTGGATGAACAGAGGGATCTAGGTGTATGTGTACATAGATCCCTGAATGTTGGGAATCAAGTAGATAGGGCTGTTAGGAAGGCATACGGTGTCTTGGCGTTTATTGGTAGGGGGATTGAATTTAGGAGCCGCAGCGTCATGTTGCAACTGTACACAACTCTGGTGCGGCCGCACTTGGAGTACTGTGTGCAGTTCTGGTCCCCATATTATAGGAAGGATGTGGAGGCTTTGGAGAGGGTGCAGAGGAGGTTTACCAGGATGTTGCCTGGTATGGAGGGGAGGTCCTATGAGGAGAGACCGAGGAATTTGAGGTTGTTTTCGTTAGAAAGGCGGCAGCTAAGAGGGGACCTTATTGAAACATATAAGATAATTAGAGGTTTAGATAGGGTGGACAGTGATAGCCTTTTTCCTCGGATGGAGAAAGCTAGCACGAGGGGGCATAGCTTTAAATTAAGCCTTGGTAGTTATAGGATGGATGTCAGGGGTAGGTTCTTTACCCAGAGGGTGGTGAGGGATTGGAATGCCCTGCCTGCTGCAGTTGTAAATGCGCCTAGTTTGGGGGCATTTAAGAGTTCTGTGGATAGGTTTATGGATGGAAAGGGTTTGGTTTAGGTTAGAGGGTCATTGCTTTTTAACTGGTCGCGCAACATCGTGGGCTGAAGGGCCTGTTCTGCGCTGTAATGTTCTATGTTCAACCCTCAGGACTATTGCTTTCGCTTGCCAATTAGTATCAGATTCGAGGAAGAAACATAAAATCTCTAATTTCCCTTGTAAGCCACAATTCCCTATCCACTCTTGCGCCAAACAGAAATAAACAACTTCTAGATTCACTATTTGTTCTTTAAATGCTTGCCATTGTCTGTCACTGTCATTCCTTTAAGTAATGTTTCCCAGCTCAAAATGGCCAATTCATGCCTCATACCATTATAGTTACCTTTATTGAGACACAGAACCCTGGGTCTTAGAATCAATGACATCACTATCCACATTGACAAAGAATTGTGCCCATTGTGGAAGCCAGAAAGGATAAACAAGTCGACTTAAACAAAAGAGCACAGATATATTTTTAAGGCAATTCCACATCACAACTTTGGAAATTCTTTATTAATAATCACATTTGTCAGCATTTCACAAGGAAAGCATATACTCTGATCCAGTCTAATCAACACTGGTTTAAATGTAATAAATGGATGACTACATAGAGCAAACTCCTGCTTTCGGTTAGCTGTGAAGTCTGAAGTAAATTATGAAGTAAATTAAGAAAAGTTTATCAGCATAAACATAGCTTCACCATCATGTATTTAGTATTTCTGTTTTAAAACAAAAGGCTTTCCAATATCTCATTTTGTAAATATACCAGATAATGCCGTACTCGACCACACAAATCAGAACCTCTGATGTGATTTGAATTAGTCAGTTGCTATCACTGCAACATTTGGGAGGCTCCACAGTGGACTTCAGGGCAGTAAACATAAACTTAGGTAAATTTCTCATTTTTGCTCACAATCCAGTGATCCTAGCTGAAAAAACAATTAGAGCACAAGGGAGCTTAACTTAGATGGTGTCAAGGTTATTGAGTACAACAACATTACCCAGATACAAAAACTCAGTAGGTCTGACTCTGCCTTTTGTTTTAGATTCCAGCATCCGCAGTATTTTGCCTTTAACATTACCCAGATTTTCATTTCACACAACAGAGGAACAAAAATAGCAAAGAAATATTTTAAGCATTAAGAATAATTGTAACATTTACAATTATTTTCAAATTCTACATTCAGTAACTTTATTTCTTTCCACTTCAATAACATCCTGGTTCAACAGTTCTGTTCAAAAAAATCCAATTACAATTTTAAAAAGAGTTAATTTTCAAGCATAAATTAACAATGAGAATCTTCACATGAACAATGAATAAGACAAAGTTACATTGTATTCCAACAAAAATAAGACCCTTATTATAAAACTCCATGGATAGAATTAGAGATGTTTTGTTAAATCTTAATATAAAACTGTTTGAGATTCCTCTCAACTGAAAGCTAACATGTCCTTTCATTCCAATGTCAATCCATTGAAAGTTATTCTATCCAACGTATTCACCTATGGACCTGTAACATCTATCCCAGACGGTTGTGGCCACTCCATCATTGAGTATATTTAAGATTCAGATTGATGGTTCTTGATCTGAGAATCAAGGGATCTGGGGTATGGGAAGGAAAGTGGCTTTGAAGAAGAAGCTTAGTATTAATTGCATTGAATGATGAAGCAGCCTTGAGGAGCTGTATGGTCTGTGTCTGCTCATAATACTTAATTACTAACTTTTTTGTTAACATCAAAAGATCAGTAAAGCAGCCATGCAAATGCCCAAGTGCACTTGAGATCTTGCCTTCTTCTCATCATATTTTATTGACACGTGTCGATTTTTTTTTTTAAACAGATGATTTGGAGATTTTGATGCAATGGAAAAACAGGGTAATATTTTGAAAAAGATAGCAGCCATCCCGATTCTCTTGCATTTTCTTATAACTGAGTATTAAGTTCCAAATTCAAACATTTTCTGCTTTAATTTCACACCTCTTCTGTACAACGGTGTTTAAGTTTGTCATTTCTACTGAAGTATCAACAGTGACTTTGTGATACCATGCAGTTTTCAGTCCATTGTAAGCTGCACACTATCCGCCTGTCCTTGTTGCTGCTCATACTTTCGTGCTGAAACAACACAAAACAATATCAGTCAAGATGGATTTGAGTAAAATGTGTTACTATTTTTAAAAAATGTTAGCCAAATAAAATTAAATTTAGTATTTGCTTCCAAATTCAAAATACAACTGTAGCAACCACAAGAGTGAATTTGGCAGGTTACTGCTCACTGACCCAAGACCCTCTGTAGTTGTCACTTCTGTTGTAAATTCACTGAGCTATTGGAGATGCAGGAAAATGTCAAGAATGACCAGTCAGAATATGTCAATTAACACCCAACAGAACAAAGACTTGGAACTAATATCTATGTTCTAATTTTTAAAGAGGCAAGCTTAATTTACAAAATCCCAAATAACAATATATTTCCAGGACAAAATAACAACCAAAATAATGTTATAATATTTGGAAGCCAAGATTAGCAGATAAATCAAAATACTTTAGACAGAAATTCAACTTTTTGAAGTTACATGCCAGTGTGATCTAATTTTACAATTAATGTTGAATTTCCAATGAAAGGATCCAAAATGTTTTTAAAAAACATTTGAATGTCTCACCACAACCTTATTCAAACCTAAAATCAGAAATTCACTTCATTACAACCAGCTCAACAAAGCAGTCAGAATATG